>OLKM01004757.1:0-20227 GCA_900291075.1 Melanogrammus aeglefinus | reverse complement strand
GCTAATGCTAATCCAGTAACATTTCCTCATGTTAATTTACCATTATAATTTTGATTTCCATGTGCGTCAGAGCGCTAACGTACCTCCAACAACGCGCTGCGCAACTCGATGTTTAAACCATCCCGTTCCCTCGAGGTACTGTAGGACCGGCGAGAACGACGATAAATAAATCCACAGCCTTTCACATAAGGACCGGAAACCAGAAACCCCACCGGTCGACCCGCCCCGAGTCACTTCTGTGAGTGGACCCAAACCCAGCCGGTCGGTCGAAACCGGTTTCGGGTTGTCGTTTCCGAGACCCTACTCTACTTAGGATTTTTTAATATTGTGTAACAGGAAGAACTAAACTTATAAAAGCTCTTATGTATACAATAAGTCATTGTGAATGTAGGATACATTATAATTATCTTCATATTAAAAGTCAATCACTTATTCTTTTTTTTACCTTGCTCAGTACATTTGTTATACTTGATAATTGCGGTTAACCAAAGGATGTGTTATATCGAGGACTTCGGTATCTGAATGTGAGAAGGTCACGAGGTGAGCGGGAAAAAAGAGAGAGAGAAGACCCAAAGGAGAGTACTTTATTCTCTCTAGAGATCGCCAGCAAATAGTTTAGACATACTCTGTTGTTTGACGGTAAGAGTACGGAAAGAGTATGTGGGCCGTTTTATTGGTTTCTTTGTGTCTGGATTTTGGACGGAAACTCAGTCTTCTCCACTCCTATAATGTACCTTGACTTTTTCTTACACTTAAGAAGCTCAGAGTCTATTTGTCAACACTGAGCCCGACAGCGCAACGTATTACACATATCACTGACAAAAGGCACAAGCAAACATACTTTTTCGGAGCGACCAACAACAACACCGTGGGCAAAATATTATGTAAAGACTTAACTGCCACAGTTAAATCAGTTCTCTGATTGTCTGAGGAGCAAACAAAAACCTGTGGCAAACATTCATTGACGAGCCCACGATAAAGAAGAGAAACACAACTACTACCCCTGCCCCACAAATGCTGTCTTTCCTCTTGTGTTTCCTGCTCGCTTATATTTTCTCCTCTCTTACACAAAGTACCATAATATGAATAAAAATTGTCATACAAAAACACCTAGATGCACTAAAACATGTGTTAACAAAACAACTACATATATACACAATAAAATCAGATAATATACAAAATCAAATTACAAATCAACTATAACTTCCACATTTTACACCAATAATATATAAACACTCTAATAAAAAGCTACACAATTCTTTCATAAGTAAATAAATGTTATTTTAACCAGTTCTTTTAGCTTGATTTTTAAAACATGTCTATTTTTATTGAAGGCTGAGGCTTCATTCTTGTGCAGAGAGATGCGGTGAAGCCCTGACCTCAGTTCTCAGCTCCCAACTCCCTACGTCTGAGAGAGCCTGACCTGCACGTACCAATATCTGCAGATCAGAGTGAAGCTCTCTCTGCGGACTGGGGAGTCCACACTGTACACAGGAAACCCTCAGGTCAGTGTTCAGCCTCTTCTTCAAACTGTTATCTAGCCCTCAGTAGTGACTGCTCCTGCCCCTGATGCATTTCTGTTGCTCTTCCTGCTGACAAAACACTCCCTGTTCACACAATTTAACCTGTGAAAGAAACTGTCTGAGCGTACCAAATCACGCAGACTTCTCCTGACTCTAACCAAACAATATCTCTTTAGTTGGAGATATGAGAAAAGGACGTTTGTAAATCCTGTACATCAAAGTAAGAATTCTGCTGACGTATGTCATCTCCCCACTTCCTCTCCTTTCTCAGACGGTGACACAGCTTTCTCTTTAATATCAATTCAAGCTTACTTCAATATGGAATGAATACACTTTAATAATGTGGTTACTTTAGTACAACTCTCCCAATCAGATACAATAAGTGTGTTGTGTGTGGTGAATTTGTTTGCCCTGGTGTTTGGTGGGTTGGTGTGTTGTGTTGGGTGTGTGTGTGTTGTGTGGTGTGGTGTGTGGTGTGTAGGTGTCTGGCTCCTGCACACAGGAAGGCTGTTCTTCTCTGGCCCTCAGCTCTATCTCCAAACCCTCCATCTGAGAGAGCTGGACGCTGAAGCACAATCACCCAGGACTCTGAGCTGCGCTGCTCTCTGCTGACTGAATCCACGCGGGAATCTGGAACACTCTCAGGTATGAGAGATCAGCCACACTCAGACAAAGTTCTCCCTTCAAGATTCAATGCTGCTGCAGATGAATGGTTGAAAGCACTGTCACATGTATGTACAGGCACGTTGAACTATTGTTGGGTGCTGGTATTGCAGTGGTCGGGCAGCACTATCCAACACGGCAGAGACTATGTAGAATCCAGTTAACATTGGTACCAGATACTGCTCGACGCCAGCATTGATCTGCTGCCGGGTGTGCTTGCACAGCAGGGTTATCTCATTTCATGTCGCCCGCAGCATAGAGCACTGTCATCGGTTCAATATACACATGAGCTGGGTTTGATTAAACCACGTACCACCCAACTTCTGTTGTTTTGAACACATCAATCAAAATAATTAAAAAAAAAAATAGAAGCCGGCTTCATGATCGATAGTGTAGCTCATACAGAACAGTAGGCGTCAGAGCGCAAATCTATGTCTACGTAGGCTACTACGAAAATCACAAACAACAACGATACACATACCATTAGAACAAATTATTAATCAGGTATTTGCTGCTTCCAACTCAAGTCAGCCAGCCAGACGTGATAGTTTAATTAGGTTTTTCAACCCGCAGTTTGCTTGACACAAAAAGGCAGAACAGTAGTTGGGAACAGCTGCTGGTGCAAAACAAACAAAATCAATCAGTAATACATCCTTAACGGAACACATCAGAGAATACTGTACCAGATACATCTTTCCGAACTTAAGGCCGGAGGGAAAATTCACGAGCAACCAAACATTTACAAAACTTCGGGGAAAAAGCGGGACGAATGAGGTGCAGAGGGCGTGGGTGCTGAGCGACTGGCGAGGAGTCATATCAGAGGATATGTAGATATTTGTGTGCAGATGATGCAAAGTTCGCGTTGGTATTTCTTTCTCCCTAGACTAAGCGGCATGTTGTCCATTTGCTGCGTTTTCGTGTCTAGCCTTTTAGTGAGATCACGAGTGTTAGAAGGACAGTAATAAAATTATCTTGGTGTTGGCAAGATGGATATAAGAAGAGAGACCGCAGTGAATTCAACCCGTCCACTTTGACATCGGGTAGGGTGCTGACAGTGGTACCGTTAAAATTCTTATTCACTAATTCAAAAACAAAACTCTTGTTCAGCAACGGATGGACAATACTATCAAATGTATGGCTATTTTAAACCAGTGTGAATATTTACCGTAGCCTTTACACGGTTTACCATGCCAATCGATACACACCACAACACGCGGCGGCTCGCACGCAAAGCACGCACGCCACACGCACCCGAGCGGTACATCGGGAAGTTGGAGAATTTCCCTGCTGTGCCACGTTAACGCCGTCACGGCGCAACCAATTCGAATATGTCTATAGGGGACAAAACTGAGCGCCCCCCCCCGAAGTGGTTACAGCCCAGGTCGCTGAACCTGCGGAGCTTGGTCAGAAAAGACGTAACAGCTAATGGACACATTGAAACTCTACTGCAGTTATAACAGAGTGACCCACTGTTGCGGTGTCCAAAACGGCAAAATCACGCAGCCTGTGGACACACCCACCATAACGACAGACGACAGGTTTTGGCCCCAAAAACAAAGTTATTGAATGGTTACATTGACAGATGATCCACAACATACAAACTATTCTATATCTACACCAAACAGAAAATACTATAATCACAATAACATATTCAAATTAGCCATGTGCTTCTCTACTTCAATCATAACATATTCAAATTACGAGGCTTCTCTACTGTCATCATAAACATTATTCAAATTAGCCATTGCTTCTCTACTGTATCATAACATATTCCAAATAGCCTGTGTCCTCTATTCCAATCATTAACATCAAATTAGCATTGCTTCTCTACTGTCAGCATATACATTATCAAATTAGCCATGTGCTACTTACTTCAATCACAACTGATTCAAATACATTTGCTCTCTACTTCAATCCCTAACATTATTCAAAGAGCCAGGTCTCTACGTCAATCATAACATTATTCAAATTACCATTGTCTTCTCACTGTCAATCATACATTATTCAAATGAGCCATGTGCCTACTTCAATCTAACATATTTCAAATTAGCCCTTGTGCTCTCAGTCAAGTCATAATATTATTCAAAATTAGCCATGTTTCTCTACTTGTCAATCATAACATTATTCAAAGTAGCCACGTTGCTTCTCTCCTGTCAATCAACATAGTCCCAAATTAGCCATTGTGCTCTCTACTGTCTATCATAAACATTATTCAAATTGCCACGTCTTCTCTCCTTCCAATCAGTAACTATTCAAATTAGCCAGTGCTTCTCTACTGTCAAACATAACATTATCTCAAATTACCATGTGCTTCTCTACTGTCAATCATAAGACATTTATTCAAATAAGCCATGTGCTTCTCTACTGTCAATCTCATTAACATTATTCAAATTAGCCATGGCTTCTCTACTGTCAATCATAAAACATATTCAAATAGCCAAGTGCGTTCCTGTCAATCAAACGTATTCCAAAAATAGCCATGTGCTTCTCCTATCTGTCATCAAACATTATTCAATAGCATGGCTTCTCTCCTGGTCAATCATAACCATTATTCAAATTAGCCATTTCGCTTCGTTCCCCTGATTGGCCCGGAAGCCTTGGTGTTATGATACAAGCCACGCCTCAAGATCTCTCACCCAAAGCAGCTCACCCATTACCTCCTATGTTTGTCGATTGTTTTAAGCGTGCTTTATGTCCTGTCCGTGAACCCATCAATTCATTATGTCATGTTAAGAGAGAAAAAAGCACAATTTCAATTGACCCGTTCTAGGCTATTATTAATAATGCTCTATCAAACGACGAAACAGCAATTCCATGATGGTTGTCTTATGTGGTGTGTTGTGTGTGATTGTGTTGGTGGTGGGTGTGTTTGTGTCAGTGTGTGTGTGTGTGGTGTGTGTGTGTGTGGTGCGCATTTAACTATCTGCATCCGAGACCTAGAAAGAAAATAATTGAAACAATAAAAGTCATATCAATTAGAAGAGCTTAGCTCTGTGGACGCAAGAGAGACGGCAGACAAACAAAAACAATGTGCGCGCAATTAAACCAGTATTATCTCCCTTGCTGTAGTTAAAAACAACTCTCCACACTAATACTCTGTTCCAATACCACCATTTATTAATTGAAATCATCCAGGTTAAGTTTTGATTCTAATATAAACCTTTGGTAAGCTCATTATGCCCCCCCCCCCCCCCCCACACTCTACTCGTACCGAAAACCCTGGCAAGACGGTCGGCAACCGTAAAACTTAATTTGTCCCGGCACGGTGAAAATGGCGGTCTCCCATATGTATGATATAATTAAGGTTAATGTCAAGTATGATGCAGCAGGAGATGAAGAGAGACATCGCTATGAGACGTTTAGAAGCACACACTGGAACAGGGCAAAGTGTGGGTCTTGGAACGGGCACCCCCGACCCCTACTTCAACGTCCCGTGGTAGAACTGATGAGAACAGCAGTATGATTGAATGAATGTTTCAACATGCTCTCTCACTGTGTTCCCCCCCATGTGGCACGGTGGAGTGTGGATGCCTGAACAACCAGCCCTAAAGAAGTGTAATGTTCTGGTTTGATTCATTCCCATCACACACTCACTATTTAGATGGAAATCCTCCACCACAGGCAGGAAGCTGAGCATCAGACCTACTGGGAAAAGATGATGGCTGACATCATGTATCCTTAGGTATATAATACTCCCCATCACAGTTTAAACCTGCTTGTAGAAAACCCAGCCATGTATAACATGAGGGGGCGACCAGATGAGGGGCTACGGGGGGAAGGGGTGACGGGCTGAGGGGAGAGGGGGTGGAGGGCAGGCGAGGCTGAAGAAAGAGGAACGATCACAAAAAGTGAAAGAGATAAAAAGAAGTGTGTAATGCCGGAGAACAGCCTATATGATGATGATGATGATGAGATGATGATGATGTGAAGAGCGGTTCAGCAGCTCAGCAGTCTGTTCATCCCTCAGATGCGTAACTCACCTACCCCAACACGCCCACAGACTCCTCTTCTGTCTGAGACAACAGGAATGACGGGTTGGAGTGTCTCAGTCGTATCCGGACACCAATAATTTTATTCCTGGCTCCAGTTGGGTAGAGGAGCTCTTACTGGCCCTGTACTGGAGGGTAAGAGGAAGATGTGGATGAGATAGAGTATCATACAGAGCGAATCCACAAGGATGAGGACAGGTGTGACAGCAGCTGATGCACAACAAGTCCTGGATCCTTTTATTTGATGATATCTTTACTCTGCCCAGGTACAACGATATAAAGACAGTCTCTCCCTCTCCCCCCCCTGTCCACCAGAGTAGGAGTGTTATCTGGACCGGCCTGCTGGCTCTCTGTCCTTCTGACAGTGTGTCCCCAGTGAGGAGGGTCTCAGACCACTGACACACCTCCACACCTTCTGCTCCTCCTTCACCAGGAGACCGTCCTCCCGGGGTGGGGGTATTGGGGTGGGGTCCTCAGTGTCTCTGTGTCGGTTATAGACACACACAGAACTCCTCCCTGGGCTCTGCGTGCGGGGGGGGGGGGTCAGTATGTGTGTGTGTGTGTGTGTGTGTGTGTCGTGTTGATTGTTGTGTGTGTGTGTGTGTGTGTGTGTGTGTGTGTGTGTGTGTGTGTTAGCAGCGTTATTTGATGACCTGGTACCTATGGTACTAATACCCACTGCGTTTTAATAATACATTGATAGTTATTTCCCATCGTTGTCTGAGCAGAGTGTTTGTTCTAAAGTTCAGTTGATAGAAACCAATAAAGCCGGGCTATGAGTTTAACCGGTACCACTGTCATGCACCTACCCGTATGTCAAGTGGACCGGTGAATTCATGCCGGTCTCTCTTCTATATCATCTTACAAAGATATTTTATTACTGTCCTTCTCAACACTCTTGACTCTTCACTAAAAGGCTAGCAGCCACCCAAACAGCAATAACCCGAATCGCTATGCATAGAGAAGAAGAATACTACGGAGCGTTGGAATTTTAAACCTTTGTTAACAAATTATTCTAAACCTGCCCATATATGGACGTGTCAGGATGTTGTGGTTGTCACTCATGGCGACCATGTTCCATCTGTGGCTGTTGGTCACCAACAACCAGAAGTAAACTCTACGGGGCTTTTTCAGCATTATGTATTTATTTATTTTTGACGGCACTATGATTCGGGGCATTCCCAAAGACCCGGGCTTCTAACATGTTTCCTGTTCCTAGCTACATGTATTGACCGGAGAGAAGAAAGAAACGTGTGAACATCAGTTTGCGATTATTTTCTAATTTAAAGCAAATTAACAAATTAGCACACAATGCCTCATCTTCCATAACAGTGTGTGGTTGGTGGGGTGTTTGGATTTGAATTGTGAAGAGCCTTTGGTGCTCCAGACACACACACACACACACCCCCACACACACACACACACACACACACACACACACACACACACACACACACACACACACACACACACACACACACACAAACAGACACACTATATATAAACAGATCACACACACACACAGTGTTTGGTGATTTATAGTTCATTGTACCTAAATCAGTTGGCACATTTTCTTGGCTTCTTAAAGTGATCTGGATTAACCATTGAAAGCCAAGAGACTTTAAGATCTTCCATCAGGTTTATTAGCAGGTTTAACAAAGACTATGCTCAAATGTAAATTATATTTTAATTATGATTCATAAGTCAATTTTAGCATGTTGTATACTACAATATTGTGTCTCATTTTCAGAGGTTAACAGTTTCAGTACTACTGGGCTCTGATACCAGTTTAATTCTTGATAAGCCTAAACATGATTGTAAAAGCAGATGTGATATTATATTCATAATGCAAAGCGGTTCTATGGGAAAGCTATTGATCATGTTTCCCGCTGATGACTTTAAACTGAGAAGTATTGATTCTTGTGTTCTGTGGGGAACAACACAGCAGAACATGTTTCAGTTATTTAAAGATATGTGTTCACACAGGATTTTATGGATTAGTAATTGTAAAGTTATGTAATTATAAATATAAACAACTTTGGATATTTCCTAAGTAGGTGTCTCCTTTAATTTGACCAGCTTCATGGTTCTCCCGTTGCAATTGTTCTGTCGTTCTCCAAGCTGATCTAGTAATCAACACCTGCCACCTAGTGGTTCATAACATATAACATATATACCAGAACAATACCATATTCGTTACAGTAATGTCTGCTTGCTTCCTATTGTTGGAGTCCTTGTGTTTATTGGTGTTCATGTAGGGACTGTTCTTTCTATTGATATGAGTCCTTGTGTTTATTGTGTTGTTCATGTTAAGGACTGTTCTTCTATTGATTGAGTCCTCTTGTGTTTATTGGGTTTCATGTAAAGGGACTGTTCTTCTATTGATTGAGTCCTTGTGTTTATTGTGTTCATGTAAGGGACTGTTCTTCTATTGATTGAGTCCTTGTGTTTTTTGTTGTGTTCATGTAAGGGCACTGTTCTTCTATTTGATTGAGTCCTTGTGTTTATTTGTTGATCATGCTAAGGGACTGTTCTTCTATTGATTGAGTCCTTGTGTTTTATTGTGTTCATGTAAGGGACTGTTCTTTCTATGAATTGAGTCCTTGTGTTTATTGTTGTTCATGTAAGGGACTGTTCTTCTATTGATTGAGTCCTTGTGTTTATTGTGTTTCATGTAGGGACTGTTCTTTCTATTTGATTGAGTCCTTGTGTTTATTGTGTTCATCATATAAGGACTGTTCTTCTTATTGATTGGTCTCCTTGTGTTTATTGTGTTTCATGTAAGGGACTGTTCTTCTATTGATTGAGTCCTTGTGTTTATTGTGGTTCATAGTTAAGGGACAGTCTCTTCATTGATTTGAATTCCTTGTGTTTATTGTGTTCATGTAAGGGACTGTTCTTTCTATTGATTGAGTTCCTTGTGTTTATTGTGGTTCATGTAAGGGACTGTTTCTTCTATTGATTTGAGTCCTTGTGTTTTATTGTGTTCATGTAAGAGGGACTGTTCTTTCTATTGATTGAGGTCCTTGTGTTTATTGTGTTCATAGTTAAGGGGACTGTTCTTCTATTGATTGAGTCCCTTGTGTTTATTGGTGTTCTATGTTAGGGACTTGTTTCTTCTATTGATTGAGTCCTTGTGTGTTATTATTGTGTTCATTGTAAGGGACTGTTCTTTCTGTATTGATTTGAGTCATTGTGTTTATTTGTGTTCATGTAAGGGACTGTTCTTTCTCATTTGATTGTGAGCCCTTTGTGTTTATTGTGTTCATGTAAGGGACTGTTCTTCTCTTATTGATTGAGAGTCCTTGTGTTTATTGTGTTCATGTAAGGGACTGTTCTTCTACTATTGATTAGTCCTTGTGTTTACTGTGTTTCATGTAAGACAGGGGGTTCTCAAACTATATGGGGCCCGGGGACCCCTCCAATAGGGTAGAAATATTTTTCCAAGGACCCCCCTCATAACCACAACAAAAATGTAATCATCTATGGGCTCATTGTCTATTTGTTCTGTTAGATGCTTTTGAAGTCTTTTATGCTTCAATCATTCAGCGCTAATACCACAATAGTGTTAAATAAGCATTTTATTGCACTTTGGTCTAACTTTACAATATGTAAATAGATTTTACTTTTTTTATTTATTTTTTAATAATTGTTTGGATAATAATTTCGCCCACGTACACACAAATAGTTGGGCCATTTGGTAATTCATCACAGTAAATAACAATGAAGGACAGAGACAACGATCAGTGCAAAAAACATTGATGTAACACAATATACTCAATGCATTGAGAGACAATTGCTTAGTGGGTAAATCATGAATCAAAGCTAAATCTGTGTGTGTGTGTGTGTGTGTGTGTGTGTGTGTGGTGTGGTGTGTGTGTGTGTGTGTGTTGTGTGTGTTGTGTGTGTGTGTGTGTGTGTGGTGTGTGTGTGTGTTGTGTGTTGGTGTGTGTTGCGGCGCGCAATCAGGCTTTTTTTGATCAGTATTATTGCTAAAGAGACAATGAAAATGTACTGATTGCAGTAACATACAGAGAGATACAACTTTTTGAGAGCGAGAGAGAGAAATACATTTAACTGTAAGAAACACAATGTAACACGTGCACATCATAACTCTTTGATTAATCAAATCACAGTAGTGTTAACAGACAATACAAAAGCAACTGATATACGGTTGACAAAAGATGCATACTCTTAAACAGAAAGAGAATGAATAGGTACCCCACATTAAGAATATTAATGTGTCACTAATGAGATGGGTGTGCCCGTCTCTCACTACATAGTTTGTCCAGTCTTGGCGTGATGGACGATAAACAGACTCTGATCTCTCTCTGTTAGCTGTAGAGCTAATGCTACAACAACATTATAAGGGTAACAAGGTAATATACAGTAAAGCAACACAATGATATCGCGGTAGTTGACTTACTTGTCCGAGGTTTGTAGCTGAGCCGAGGAGAGTTGGTAGGGGAAACCGGGGATGGAAGTAACACGGGGAGAGTTGTAACACAACCAGTTCGACCAATCAGGGATCATAAATGAGCCATGTGACACTGCCAGTCTCTTCAGAACTCCTCTTTGATCACACATGAAAATTTAAAGTTAAATTTTTTTTTTTTTAACTTTTTCTTCTAGTACTTTTACCGTTGTAGATAAAGTTGTATGAGTTGTATCAGGTCAAACTATAGATTCTGTAGTAAAGAATGGTGTATCTATCTCTTGCTAATGTCAAAGCACCATGCTAATTATAGCTAGCTAAACATGCATGCAGTGACAGTGGTGGGGGAGGTTGTAACACACATCTCATTTTTTCAAAGGTGTTAGTACAACCATACCCTTACATACAAAGTAGATATTTTGTTTTGATTTTAATAATCCTACAGAATGCCAAGAACATGGGTGAGAAAAACGAATCGTGGCGTGGAAGCAAAGTTACTTGAGGGAGCAACAGAGGAGGTCAGAAATGGATCATCAGTCAGGGCAGTGGCAAAAAAACATGGCATCTGCCATGTTACCCTAAATAGATATTGGAAGAAGCTGAATCAACTTTTTTTTTTAAATATAACATTTTGTTTTTATTGGATTTGTTGAGTTAATACTCTTATGTTTGAAGGTTAAAATCTATGTAACCAATTGGTTAATAATAAATGGGTCAGTTCCTATACCTACTGTTGCTGACTATTGTTTTCTGTTATATCACTACAACATCAGTAACAGTAACATCACTTTATCAAGCCTTTTCTAACATTCCACACAACAAAATAAGGAATAAATATATGCATGATTTGTGCCTATATCGTATCGTATTGATATCGGTATCGGCCAATACTCAAGGCTACAATATCGGTATCGTATCGGAAGTGAAAAAGTTGATTCAAAAAGTTTTGGATAACAATAGCTCTTTATTCTGATTCTGATTTCAGCCACTCACCTGCCGCCCGGCTCCTTACCAGCTCACCTGCAGCCCTCTGCTCCAACTCACCTGCAGCCCTCTGCTCCAGCTCACCTGCAGCCCTCTGCTCCAGCTCACCTGCAGCCCTCTGCTCCAACTCACCTGCAGCCCTCTGCTCCAACTCACCTGCAGCCCTCTGCTCCAACTCACCTGCAGCCCTCTGCTCCAGCTCACCTGCAGGCCCTCTGCTTCCAACTCACCTGCAGCCCTCTGCTCCAATTCACCTGCAGCCCTCTGCTCCACTCACCTGCAGCCTCTGCTCCAGCTTCACTGCAGCCCTCTGCTCCAATCACCTGCAGCCGCCTCTCCTGCAGCCCTCTGCTCCAACTCACCTGCAGCCCCTCTGCTCCAACTCACCTGCAGCCCTCTGTCTCCAACTCACCTGCAGCCCTCTGCTCCAACTCACCTGCAGCCTCTGCTCCAGCTCACCTGCAGCTCTCTGCTCCAGCTCACCTGCAGCCCTCTGCTCCAGCTCCACCTGCAGCCCTCTTGCTCCAACTCACCTGCAGCCCTCTGCTCCAACTCACCTGCAGCCTCTGCTCCAGCTCACCTGCAGCCCTCTGCTCCAGCTCACCCTGCAGCCCTCTGGCTCCAGCTCACCTGCAGCCCTCTGCTCCAGCTCACCTGCAGCCCTCGATAATTGTTTTCAACAGCTTGGATGGAGGTGTGTTCAGTCCGTCTGCTCTAATGAAAGAGCTCAAGTGAATCAGTTCCTCTCCTCTGGTTTTTTGAAGCTGTAACAACTCGTCATTTTTGGAATCGAGTTAGAATGGTATTCCCAGAAATTAGTCATGAATGCAGTTTCTAGTTTTTTCTAATTTTCACACCGAGGGTGCAGGCCTTCACTTTCGGGTGTCTCTTTTCTCCTTTTCGTTCCACTGATATACTGTGGCCTCTCTTATTTTACCTGTAGTTTTCGCCCAAGAGCTTTAGTCGAGTCAGGAGATACATACAGTAGGCTATCTTCCTGCATTTTTGTGAATGTTTGGTGCTGTTGCAGTCCGGTTGCACCAAAATCAACCAATTCTAAGTCTTAGTAATTATTATATTTTAATATTTTCATTAATTTAATAATGTACTCATGTTTATTGTAAAAGATAGGGAGGGCTTAGCCCCACTAGCCCATTGATAACAGCCATCCCTGATCCTAAGTAAGAAATACAGGGTTAGATAATACAGTGCAAATAATATTTGTTTTCCTTTCCATTATTTTTGAACCCTTTTGCATTGGTTCTTATTGGTGGTTTGTTGAATATACAGGTTCCTCTTTGATGAATGACAATAAGAAAGACATGAGGCCGTTTATCAATGCCAGGCTCTGTTATTGCATGTGGAACCACTAGGGGGCACACACACACACGCGCACACACACACACACAGCACACACACACACACACACACACACACACGCACACACACTCACTCACGCACACAGTGTGAATTGAATGAAGACTTTTTTAGTTTAGAAGTCTTAATCTTAATAAGTCAAATCAGACTCATCCCTTTAATTAAAATGAGGGAGGTCATTTAAGATCAAACACAGGGCTGAAATAGTCTCTCACTGTTACCAAGGCGACCAGAGCGCGCCGAAACTGCTTTGACTTTTACTAAGTAGCACCCCTGCCGCAGTTCGCCTGCCAGGTGGTTTTCTTAATTAGTTAATTGGTTGCATCTGGTGCGTTTGCACTTAAGAGGAACCGAAAAGAACAGTTTTGTTGAGGTCTGTTGTGACTTATTTGACATCTCTTCCTGTTTTACAGGTTAAAGACTTTTTGAAGTAAAGAGGAGCATCTCATCTGAACCTGATGTGAGTAGAATTGTGTGGCAAAGCACAACTGACGTGACTTGTATGTTGAATATAATTCACTGATAATGTGTAAAGGTAATCAGGGATTGTGGTGGTTTAACTCGCATTTGAAATTTAAATAATGATTCTACCTGAAAGTAAGATTTTAGAGACTACACATTCAAACTTGTCAAAGTAAGTGGTAAATCCCTCTTGACTAATGACAGTCAAATAAATAGTATAACTTATATTAAAAAGCTGGATTAGTTAATTATCTTAATTATTATTTAAAAGTTGGATGATCCCAAAAGCCCTGAATTTGTATTGTAATTTATTTATCTGATTTAATGGAGATGGTAGATTTTGAACTGTGGGACAGTGCCCAAGTTTAGGGACCATGAGTAAACTGTTTCTTCCTTCAAAGGTCTATCATGGATATTTAACTGCAGTTCTGTGAGTATCCCAACTTAACCATGAAGATGAACTGCGGACTGTAAGTCATTAATTTCTCATTACTCTTGGGCACATTAATGTATTTTGGCTTCCTGGTGAGTTAACCCGTTAGCTGAAGGTTGAACTGAGTAGTAAGGATGTTTTGTTGGTTCATGGGTTACTTAGTTGTTTGGTTTATGTTGGTTTTAATGATTTGTTAAAATGGTTACAGGCTCCAAGTTATTGTTGTAAGCTGGAGTAATGGGTTGGGTTCTGATATCTTCAGTCTTCTTTCCAGCTACTCTCCAGTGGGGTGTTCCACAAAGCCGGTTTTATCCCATAACCGGGTAAGTTAACTCAGGGTTTGCGGTAACCCTGTAGTGGTTTTCCGTTCCAAAAGGACCCCGGTATGTTAGTTACTATAGCAACATATGCTCTGAAGTAAACCTGGTCGGAGCAGGTTCTGCGCAGGTTAAGTTTGAAACATAACCCGGTTTTGGGTGTTTAAACCGTTCACCGCAGATTTCATGCGTCAATGGCCCTTTTGATGAGAGTGGAATCCACCGGGAGCGATTAATAAGACCACGGCTCGACATCTTGGCATATCGGATGACTTTTTGCTGGAGAGATATAGATTATCGCGCAAATCTTTAATATATTTACATAGCCTTCTCCGGCCTTATAGCCAACACTACCAATCGAGGACCCTCAGTTCACCTCCAGACTATTTGCGTAGCCCTCCGTTTTTTGCTGATAGTTTTAAGGCTATAAAGTTGGAGATGCTGAGCACATCTCAGTCCTTTCAGATGACCCATCCAAGATTTTTATCGGCCTCGAAGGGTTATGTGGTAGGAACGTTAAGAATGCTTAACTGGAACTGGAATTTATAGATTCATGGCTCAAATATTAAGGATCATGCTTTTGACGTGTAACTAACGCATTTACGCGGTCAGCGATCCGCTGCCAGGCTTTGGTTCTCCGGGTTGCAGAGGCTTAGCTTTCCCTTTTCTTGTGACAGTAGCCATGTTTCCATCCAAAGTGATTCGCATTACTGGGCAATGCGCATTAAAAGAAATTCAAATCATGTGTGTTTCCATCGAAAGACCGGACTTTGGTGAAAACTACAAATTCACGCGAGTTTTCTAAGTCACGCGAGACTTTCCGCGGGTTGGCATGGCAACCAGCCTGTAAACATTCCGTCGTCTTCCGTCGCAGCAGTCGGGGTCAAAGTGCGCGCTATGTCACACTTGATTCGCGTACAGCTGTTTCCATCCCATTCGAACCAACCAAAACCCGGCCATAGCGAGCGTATTTTCATTTTGTGGCGAATCAGGGGGATTTTAATGCGAATCACGGCGTTTCCATCATCATTTTCCGATGCCGATACATCTAGATGGCGCATTTAAACAGCTGATTGGAAACGCACCTAATGTCCTTCTCCTCGCCATAAGCTCTCCAGGAGAACCTGGAGTTCCATTTTATTGAAATAAGCGGCCCGTTTCGCCATTTCGATCAGGGTTTCCATGATCCAATCATCATGTCTTTATAGGTTTGGCGTGGACGCGCACAACCCTGGGTTAACCAACTCCGAGTTGATTAAACTAATGCATAACCGCTGCTGTGGAACCGAAAACTCTGGGTTAGTCGGCACAGGGTCAATCAACCTAGAGTTCAGCGTTAACTCAGTGTTTGTTAAACCTCTGTTTGTGGAACACCCCCCTGGTTAATAAAGCATTATGGTGATAATCAACTCAGAGGATCCACTGAATGTTCTCTTGTGTTCAGCAGAGGATCAGTTTACACTTTAAGGTCGGGGGTTCACTGAATAAAAAGCACAACAGAGGCTTCGTCTACACAACATTAATAATCAGGATACCAGCCAGTGCATTTCCACCTCAGTCTCATGCGCCCGATGAGGGACGGAGTATGGAGAGAGTTCTAGAAGCGAGCCGACAGGAAACAGCCCAGCTACTGGCGTCTCTCCAGAGACGGGGCCTTGCGAGGCTGGTGTTGTGCCACCCACCTCCCGTCTAACAGGACCCTGAGCCTCCATGTTGAAACACACAGAGGTGTGTGTTTGAGGAGCTGCAGAGGAGGAACCTCTCCTTCTCTGGGGGCCTGGGAGAGGGCCCATGCAGGCCACCGTACCACAGAGTCAGACCAGGACCTGTTTCATGAAGGTCATCAGTCACACCACGAGGTGACCCTCTGTGTTTGTGATTCTAGGGCGAGGCGATGAAGAAGGATCATTATCAGGGTATTTAAACCCCTGCCTGCACTGTCGTCTGCGGCCACTAGGGGGTTCAGTGAGCCCCTGAACCGACGCACACTGCGCCACTGGTGTTCAGCGGATGGTTCTACTTCCTGTTTCATCAGTCGAGGTCCTCAGCAGATGATTCTCCAGAGCTCAATAAATGCACCTGCTGTCACAGTCATGGACGTCTGTCTTAACTCCCCAATAGACTTCCAGGCCGTCTCATCTGAATGACGTCTTTTCACAGGCTCCTGTCAAACTGTTAGCTGCGATAGGAACCATGAACACACTTTATGAACTGCCTGCTTTCAGAGGGTCTCTTGATGAAGGAGCAACGAGGTGATGATGGACTCCTCTCCCTCGCTGCCTCCACAAACTAGCGTTGCTGAGCTGAAGGGAACCTTTCATCTGGGCCCTGATGGACCCCTCCACGCTCTCTATGGAGCGGGGCTCAGCCTCCTGGTCCCTGGTCTCCATTGTAACCAAAGGTACGAGACCCTGAGTCGGTCCATGCGCTGAAACACAGACACTTTACTGGGGAAAACGTCCAGAATTTATTTCCTCTGCTTTTTTAAGTTGATTCCATCACTTTGCTATTTCTATCTAAGTGGTTGTGCTACCAAATAAAGCTAACACGAGCGCCTTTAGGACAAGTATTTCAAATCATATGAATCAGAAATGATTTAAAAGGAATTAATTTCCCTTTTCTCTTCTCTCTGCTGCCCCTCAGCGCCAGACCTCCAGCACTGGTTGATCTGGACTCGGTCAGTAGGATGGACACGTCTGATAAATGAGTCAATAGTAAGATGTGAGGCCGTTTATCAAAGCCACGCTTCAGTCCTGCTATTGCGTGGGGAGCCACTAGGGGGCGGTGAATCCACCTCGGTGGGGTTCACCTTCTGACCAACAGGACCAGGGGGAAGGACACCGTGTGTGTGAAGTGCCAACCTATTTGCCACTCTTGCAGGACGTTTCAGCCCTCGTGTTTTCCGTAAGGCAAAAAGCGCCAAAAAAGTAATCCAAGAAGGAAGCGAGGCAGATGTAAAAGGAAGAATGGCAGCGATTTATTCTCAGAAACATAGTGAACAAACATTGAACCAATCATAAACGTTTCCAAGTAACATACTGGGTCACCTCACAGTGATTGACAGGAAGAAATCACTTTTTTATACTTAAATGACGGTTATCTCTGGTCAGAAAGTGGCTCCCGTCATGCTCTGAGAACTCAATTAACTCAGCAGAGCTGCTTTACGGCAGTAAAATATAAATTTATATTATATTATACTTTTATTATGATTATTATTATTATATTATATTTTGCGGTATCAATTTGTGGTAGCACGACAAAATAAGAGCGCAATAAAACCTGATCTATTGAATAGACATAAATTAGATATAGCACAATATCAGTTAATTATTCATTAATAAGCTTAATTACTTTGAATTAAAGCAACATTTAAATGAACAAAATGCGAACATAAGCCTCATCATCTCCATGGCTCTAATAGTGTGTGTGTGGTGGAGGTGTTTGTTTCAACACACACAACACACACACACACACACACACACACACCACACACACACACACACACACACCCACACAGCACACACAC
Organism: Melanogrammus aeglefinus; assembly: GCA_900291075.1. Lineage (NCBI taxonomy): Eukaryota > Metazoa > Chordata > Actinopteri > Gadiformes > Gadidae > Melanogrammus > Melanogrammus aeglefinus. The sequence continues at coordinate 2,518 of OLKM01004757.1, read as the reverse complement.
ACACCACACACACACACACACACACACAACACGACACACCAAAAGCGAGCAGAAGACCCAACACAACTCAATGAAGAGCAGACTGTATAGCTATAATGAAAGGTTCCTTCAAGGGGGGTTTGTCAAAGCGTGTTCATCCCTTCACCACCGAGTGTTGGAGAATCCGTTGTGACATCAGCTCCATGGACTAGAATGGCCTTTTGAGACGGGGACCGGGATTCAGAAGGAGGAGCTCCAGGGGGGGATGAGAGGACTCCTCGTCTCAACGACTAGAACACCACTTCAGTCTGTCACCAGAGAACCACGGAGCACCCCCCAACGTTCCCCTCCAGGCATGGTGAGGCCTCAGCCCCTCCACCCCCTCAGCTGGAGGGGCACAGCTCCAGGTCATAAAGGGTCTTCGTGGGGGCCAGTCCAAGATGGTTCTGGTCTGAGGGAGCCATCTCCCAGGTCCAGCTGGCCCCGCCCGTCACTGTTCAGCCTGAGAGAGGCTTCCATCTCGGGGGTTGGAGGGAACACCGCCCACAGAGAGCTTCACCTGGTCCAGCAGAGTCCTGGTCAGCCTGTTGCTGATGGAGGGTCCTGCTCCTCAAGAGCCTCCACCCTCACCACGGGGGGGGCGGGGGGTCTCCTGAACCCACAACCTCCTCTCTCACCTCCTCCCAAGAGTCCCTCAGGCTAAAGCGGCCCGCTCTGTGAAAGGCTTCTCTTTCAGGAGACCACTGACTACAAAGACATGACCTTCAGGAGACGTTGAAGATCACCCCGGGGACCCCTTCTGGAGACCCCCTGCATTACCCCCCCCTCCCCCAGTGTGGGGCGCCACTGAAGAACGTTGTTCATCATTGACCTCTCTGGAGACCCTGAAGGTCGTGCTCTGTTCTGGGCGTCCTGGAGGGAGAGAGGCGTTGGCCTGTGGGGTGGTATTGTGTGGCCATGAGGACGTGTGTGTGTGTGTGTGTGTGTGTGTGTGTGTGCTGTGTGTGTGTGTGTGTGTGTGTGTGTGTGTGTGTGTGTGTGTGTGTCGTTGTGTGTGTGTGTGTGTGTGTGTCTGTGTGTGTGTGTGTGTGTGTGTGTGTGTTTGTGTGGTGTGTGTGTGTGTGTGTGTGTGTGTGTGTGTTGTGTGCGCGGCGCCGTGCGTAGCTTTTCAATTTTCCCTGAAAACACGTGAACACTCACTGAGCGTGGGCGGCTCCTTGAACTTTCCTCATCTAAACTGTCCGTCCGCAGCGGTCCAGTCCCTTCCTCCGCTTTTAAACCTTCATCTGATTAACTTGCTTTATAAAAGACTCTTTATCCTCCGTTTCTTCCCTTACATTTATACTCTTTAACAACTTTTGTCCACGTATGGCCCAGGGCCGCTGCTAAGCTTTCTGGGTGCCCTAAGCTGGGCGTGGTTCAGGGCTGCCCCCAACACAACACATCACACCTTCAAGAACGTTTTGAAATCCAACCGTTGCTATTTATTATAAGTGGACCATTAAAGTATACATAAATACCGAAACCATGTATTTATACAAGTTATATTTTTAAAACACAAACAAAACAGCAAACAACAACAGGAGGCACGATCAGCCTGATAAAATAAGTTGTATATCTAAAACGTTTCCTTCACAGCACACCAACATGTACACAGGATGGGCCTTTTAAATTAGTGCTGCAGGTACCGGCCTATCACTCTGTTGGTTGCCGCTGCCTATAAAGGTGAGTGGTTGTGCACTGGAGCCCTCTTGGCCTTGGGAGCTCCTGACTGCGGCCGCCTCCTGTTAATCACCGCACCTGGCCGCCTCACCTGATCGCCTTTTAGCCGGATCGTGCAGCTCGCCGTTGTTTGGCAGTTCATTGGCCGGGTCTTCCCTCTCCCGTATCGGCCCCAATTGTAGGGCATGCGAGGTGTTTTCCTCCTCGCCTGTTGCCAACCGGGAGGATCAGCTGCTGATCGATCGAGTTGCACCTTGTAATTGTGCTTGCTCGATGCAAGTGATTCCTTTCCTCCCTCTTTGGATTGTTCATTCAACTCCCTGGACCGGTATGTGGATGAGATGACGCTAACTTCAAGTTACCACAGTTGTTGTTCAGTCCTAGAACAAATGTATTTTTCTATGGCAGGGTTGACGTGTGTGTGGGCGGTTTCTTCAGCCACGACGTTTCCCCCCTCCTCTGCACGCTGCTGTTGGCGCGGCTGCTGTTATTTGTTCACTGGTTGATATAGCCACACACATTCCTCCTACTCTGGCATCTCCTACTGTGCTGTACCTGAGCCACCGAGTATGGTGCACTGCTGTCCCTCCATCCTCAGTCTGATCTTAATCCTATTCATGTTAACCCGACTTTCCAACTGGATCTTTATTGATGATATTATTAGTGTTTTGTTGTGGTGCTTTGCATTTGGTTTTAATTCGTTTTCCCTTAGTTATTTTGGTTTTGGTCTTAAATCTGCTTTACTTTTTATTTGGGATTTATCTGGTTTGGATAAATTCCATTACTCTTTGGATCTAAAATTTCTTTGTTAGTTTTC
>OLKM01004756.1:0-20227 GCA_900291075.1 Melanogrammus aeglefinus | reverse complement strand
AATGAATGCAGGCAAACTGAAGCTCAAACCATCACATGCATACTATTCACAAGTACAAGGGCAAAGCTAATCACAGGGATGAAATTGGTGTGGACTTGTGTCTCAGCTGAGAGAAGACATACTAGTTCAAAGAATTTTAACAGAGACAGTGGACATGTTAGATTTTCAATCAGGAGGAAAGACAGGTTTTTATTTCCATTGTCTACATGTCAGAAATGCATGTAATGTGGAATCCAGTCACCACTGGCAATGTAAGTGATGTAATGATGTAGTGGGACTTGTAATGCAATGGAATAAGATGTAATGTTATCTAATGAAAATGTGATGTAAATGTTTATTTACTGGTATAAATTTTTGATGCACATTTGAATGTAGTGAGTTGATTTTTTGGGTCCATTGAATGAGAAGTAGGACTCAGCCAGATATCGGGCACAGTATCAATCAATACAATTATTCACATTTATTCATATTTCTGGATTACCTAAACAATACTTCGCCGATCTATACACACTTGAATTACACAAATAACATAGTATGCAAAAAACACCAAAAGGTTCAAATATTGGCCACAAAGTGACAGTGAAAAAACTGTGTGCTTCTCACCAGTAAGCACACCTGCTGAGTGATTATGACAACTTAAACTAGCATCTGTCATGAGTGAATAACTGCTGAAAACATGCAGTATTTTGTTCACATATTTTGTGCAAAGTACATTACTTTGCACAAAATAGCATTCAAAACAGAAAATGTAACTTTGACAGACCGAAACACCTGAAAATGACAATAACCACACCCCTGTTTCAATAACTCCCTACTGATACTTCTTCTCTCATCATTTCAAACTCTCCATTTATTGACCAGAGGCCCATTCTGGTAATTTATAGGGAACATGCTTGCTACTAGTGAAAGATGCTCTATTTTATGCCCTGAGATTGGAGAGTAGGGATGGCTGGTTTTCAAAGAGTTTTATTCTCTTTTTAAAGGCTCACACTTCTCCGGTATTTTTGAACATTGAGCCTCCCTTTCTGTGTTTGTTTAGGATGATAATAAGAGTGGGTGACACGAAATTTTTAAGCTATTAGTCCTTTCTCGGGTATTTGGCTCATTTTGAATCGCTCCTGCCTGCTTCACAATGGTTGTCTGTGTGCATACACAAACCTGTCATCCCAGCAACCCTAAACGTTCGTTTTCAAAAATGTGCGCGCGTAAGCCGAGTGGTGTGGCATTGCGATTCGTAAGTTTAAAAGAAAAATATCGGCGCACATATTATAGGTTTGATGTCCGTGTTTTAATTGCAACATTTCTATCGGCCAGTTGATTTCAGTTGGAAGACTCATTACTGCTCGTTGATATTACTCCGCACGCCGAACCGGAAAGGTGGGCTGTTTACGTTGGTTTGAAGTCTTGTACCGTGACTTGAGCACCTCGGATGAGGGAAAAACATTGAAAATGGAATATGAAAGGTGGCTTCTGGAGGACGCACTCGATTTTGAGTTTGACGGCAGAGGATATCGGTATGAACCAGAATACACCCAAGAGGAGCTACGGGAGATGGAGGCCAGGGCTACGGAGGCGCCTGAAGCTCCGGCTGAAGCGGTCCCCAGGATCACGGGAAATTGGTGGTGTGCCTGTGGGAAGTGCAGGCAGATGCCGACGGAGCACGAAAGTAGGTGCTGCACGTAGTGAAGAGACCCTTGTCGTCACTGAGCTAGGTATATGGCACACTACCCTCAAGTGTCTCGGTCGAACCGAGACTTGTTGTCGCCCCATGACCTTCTCTCATAAATGAAGTGCGCCATCTCCTAAATAAAACCGTGCTGGAGACCTTCTTCTGGGTCCCTAAAATTAACTGGAAGAAACGCCCCACACCCGAAGGACCGAATGGCCAACTGTCAGATAGGTAAGCTACATTGATGTCATGTATTTCATATTCAGATGCCAATTTGTATAATTCGCATGTAGCTCGACTATGATGTTTTTTGAAAACTGTGCCACCGTCTCATTACTAGTAGTTACTGACCCAGTCTTTGCTCTATCCATGTTTTGTTATTACCCTCAGGCAATACCGACTTGTGGCTTATCGAGTCATTCTGGAGTGGGCCCTCAAAGGTCAACCACTTGGACGAGGAAATCGCCTTGCATTACCCAGTTGCGTGGTGTGGGCTGTTAGGGATGCGTTCTCATCCCCCACTGGACAGTGATGCTGGGTTTAAACCCAGTGAGATAGAGGAATTATTCTGAATTCATTATTTTTATTCTTATTCAAATGTATATCTTACCCTTCTGTTCCTACCTTCTGTTCCTACCTAACTGCATTGCGTTTACTTTTTAATTTCTTCTCAATAAAAAAACTTTTGTTCAAAAATCTTTGCAGTTTTATTTAGAAAGTGCACTAATGTCTAGGCCTAAACATGTTTTTCCTTATGGGTAAAGGTAGACACAGGCCAACTGTATTTACAAACACATTTACAACACTACTACTTGAACACCCTACACTTCACTCTTTATTACACCTCATTACTTTATTATTATTAATGCTGCTACTTATTTATTTTTATACTTATTTATTTTTATACTTATTTTATATATTTTTTCTTGCAGCTATGTGTATGCTGAGGAACCAAGCCTAATAATTTTGCTCTTGTGTAGCCTACTGTACAATAAGGGGTAATAAAAGTGAATCTGATTCTGACATATAAACAAATTTACAATCTGGATCCTTGGTTTTTCAAACATCAGTGTGGCGAGGGAATCTGGATTGATGTTTCCTGATTAAATCTTCCTTGGGGGTCTCTCCTTAGTGGCAATGTTTGCAGGCCGCTGGACATGTGGTATGTCTTCCGGTGTTCTTTCCTCCCTTCTCTCCAACACGAGTTTCACAAGGTGTTGCGTGAAGTACTGACTTGTAGGCTCATAGATCTTCTTGGCTACCCATTCCTTGCTCTGTTTTGGGAACACCATACTGTATCTTGGAAGTCCTACACAGAGAACATTATTTGTTAGCCAAGTTGTGACAAACACATTTAGGGGCTTACTTATGAAATCTCAATACCTTCTGAAGTCTCTGTCTGCTGTCGGCCGACATTGTAATTGTTGTCCAGGATGGCTAGTTGTGTTCGGGCTAACATGGTGTCGTACCGAAAATGCAGTCGTTTCGGCAGATATTTTAGCATAACGTTGTGGTACACTTCCAAAGATCCTGTAAATTAAAGTGTTTCATTAGACATTGAGAGAGTGACTACATAGGTTGAAAAGTTGCATAGATCTGTTTCATAATGCTATATACCTGTATGTTTGAAGCGAGTCATCTGCTCAAGGTCTTTCAGAAGTCTTTTATCTTCAACAATATTCCGTAAAGACTTGAACACTTGAGACTCTGGCTGGAGCCATCGCTTTGTCCTTTGCTGTTCTGGGTTTAGAGCAGGGTGAGGGCATGCCCACTTTCTTCCATCTTGCTCCCATGTGTGCTCCCCAGAGATGTGGTGGAGGACTGAGGTCCACCGTCGCTTCAGTTCCTACAGAATATATTACATTTCAAGACTATTTGATAATCTTCTGACTGGATTTCAGTGCAATCTTTATACATTCTTTATACATTGGGGTTATTACCTCAGCACTCTCACCACAGGATGAGCATGAGAACCAAAAGTGATTGAGGATCGCCCGAATCCAGCCCTGCAGGACCCGATTTTCCTTTTTGTTGGCGAGTGCTACCAGTTTTTTCTTTATGCCTGTGTAATAGTAATGAAACACATTACCACAAATGTGGGTGAGCCAAATGTGAAGGTTCTCCTTCACAGTACAAGATATGTGGTCTTGATACATGGAAGGTCTATCAGGTTATGATTTGATGAGTCATTGAGTCACTCACAATTTACATTGTTTTGATACAACTATTTACCTTTTGATACATGCCAAGGATCAAATTCATGGTGAACATTTTGGAATTCCTCCCTCATTATTTTCCGAACTGATGTGGCCCGGTCTGTAGTGATGAGGTCTATATCTACTCCTTCATTGAAAATGAGATGGTTGAGGCCCCTCCTACAGCCTTGGGACTCCATGGCAACTGAACTGCTAGCTTCCGTTACCTATTGACGAAAGAGAATAGAAATGAATGAATTAGCAATAGCAAAAAAACAAATACAATACACCCACTGAATAATGCTTTATCTATACTCTGTCACCCAGAGTATAGTTTCACAAATCGGACAAGCAGCATTTTAGGTTTACCTGTAGTAGTTGAAAGTGAATGATCTCATTACTGGATAGAAGCTGAAACGAATAGGTGGAATACTTGCAGCTGTAGCCTGTAGAATGTAATAGCGTGACAAAATGTGAGTCCTCCTTACTATCCAGAGGAAAACATTTCCAACAGTCTTACAATCCATACCTCCATGTTATTGTAGAAAAAAACACACTCACCTGGTGAGTCAGACCTGGCATCTCCACACAGCTCTATGGACTCTCCTTCAGCCTTTTGTCTAATAAGTCGCCTGATGAGATTCTCATGATGATTTTTGTATGCAAAGTGTACTACTGGAATAAGGTAGTCGGATTGGATGGAGTAGTACTGCGATTTCTTCAAGAGTTGCAAGTTTAGGATGCTGGCCCACTCGTGTACTTCAGTGAAAGTTGTTCCAGAGAAAAGCGTAGCAGCAGAAACAAGCAAGTTATTCTGTGCCATTCCTCTTGCATCAGGACATGATGCCCACTCGCCATGATGATTATTCAAACATGTCCATTCAATCTTTAGTTGGCTGCCTGTAGTTGTCACTTTTTTATCAGTGATTTGTGCGGCACATATATGGCATGTTCTAAACAGTTGCATGATGCTAGACTCGTTCACAATCCATTTTCTTTCATCCCACTCCCCTTGCTCTTCTGAGGCACTTGAACTGGAGGTTTCACTTGAACTTGACTGTTGACTGAGGCTGAAGCTCATGTCTTTTGGGTCATCCTCAATGACTGAGGAAATGCTTGTGTCCATTTGAAGCATCTCAGTTTCACAATCATCTGGCTGTTGAAAAGTGAAGAAAAGGAATACTTACAATACAACTTATAGCATGGGCGAGCGGTCATAATAAGCTATAAATGCAGTGCATGCCCAAGCCCTTCAATAAAAATAATTGAAAATATTAATCTGGCAGTGTGTTCAATTATACCAATACCTTTAGTTTTACTGTTTTGGGTGTTAAATCCGTTGCCTAATTCTGTCCCTGTTCGCTTGCGAAAAAGCTGGAAAGCTGACAGCTTGTTTCGCGCATGCGCACTGTGACACCCGACTAGTACAGTTGCTAAAGGCCGTGCTTACTGGAGAATGAGCGTTTTGAATGGCAAAAAAGCTGTCAGTGGAGCAGCTTATCTTGCACAACGCGCATATGCGCGCAAAAAATAGTCTGCGGCGGCTTACTAGCCTAGTTCGTTTTAAAAACACACACACCGGCAGCAGCGCCTACTGATCTCTGAGACGTGTCAGTGAGGTTACTGGTAAATGCTGTGCGGAAACCAGCTGTGGTCTGTGATTGAGGTTGCAGACGGGTGAGGTTTGGAGCTGACGAGAGGATCGCGCTGACGACCGCTTCGTTACATTTTTCTCATTGAAAAACTTTACAACTAGCGCATTTTAGGCCTAGATGATGTTCTCCACAAAAAAATAAGTGAAATACTGTAATAACAATTCGGTTTTAGTAATCAACCGCTTATAGTGATCAAATGTACTCTGGACCAAACGTGATCACTACAAGCTGTTTCCACTAACCATATTATATTTTTTATTAAAAATATAATGCCCCCCACGGGAAGCGCATGGTATTGACACTTCAGCATGACCACAGTAAAAAGTCACCGCTCGCCACTGAATTATAGTGATAACTAGAAAATGCATTTCCTGCAGAAAATGTGCTGTAGTGCAAAGTGAGGTTGAAAATATGTTTTAATAAAGCCACATAGATTAAGACATAAAGAAACGTATGTCTTAAACAACAATGTAAACATTTGAGAAAATGGAAATGGTTGAAAACAAATAGAGTGACAGCTGAATGAAAAGCGCAAAGCATTGCTAAAAATGCAGAAAATGTAAAATAAGTGTGTGTGTGTGTGTGTGTGTGTGTGTGTGTGTGTGTGTGTGTGTGTGTCCCAATCTGTCAGGACAAATCTGGCAACACTGCTGAACGTCCGAAAATATTAAAAAAATATTAAAAAGAAGCGCGCGATTCCAAGCTATTCTGAATATTTTAAAATTTGAATGGAGTCTCTAGGTGAAAAATTGAGGAAGGAGATAGGTCCCAGTTTGTAGAGAAGAAAGAAAGAAAGAAAGAAAGAAAGAAAGAAAGAAAGAAAGAAAGAAAGAAAGAAAGAAAGAAAGAAAGAAAGAAAGAAAGAAAGAGAAAGAAAGAAAGAAAGAAAGAAAGAAAGAAAGAAAGAAAGAAAGAAAGAAAGAAAAAGAAAGAAAGAAGATACAATAGTTGAGCGCTGCATGCAGCACTCACCTAATAAGCATTGTATCACCACAAGTAAGGTAACAATATAGTATATAACTTACAGATAGTGAGAGCCTCTCCCTGATCACAGGGAAAGCAAGGTAACTGCCAGATAAGGACTTCCTTGGGGATTTATTGGATTGGTGGGGCCGTGGCTGTGGACTGGTGAGGACCAAGGATATGCTGGAGGTAGAAGGCTGGTCCACCACACCGCCAACAGCCTGTAACAAGTTGCAAAACACAACATCTCATCAACATTACTGACACAAATATTGTTGTTATGGCTCAGACTGCCATTTGAATGGTGGTTCAAGCGATTATGTTATGCATGGTCGCCTGAGTATATAATAATATAAGATATATAATATAGGCTATAGATATATATTATATATCACGGCCAAAATCACGGCCGCATGATGCCCATGTCTGATCTAACCTCTGTGGATACCCCATCAGCTCTCTTTAGGAGACGTTACGATCAAAAAAACATTTTAAAAACGCTATTCTAGGTCAAAATACTAGTAGGCCTATAGACTAACTTCAGAATCATCGTCAAAAAAATCAAGCAGCAACAACGAACTCGCTGTTTTGGTCCGTGTAACCTTCAGTTCGAGTCAGATGTTCAACCTAAACTAATCATAAACATAACGTTGTACATGATGTCTCGCTTACCCCGAGGTCTTCTTCGTCGAGCGTTGGTCCACAAAGCGTCGGTACAGCTGCCCTTTTCAGATGCAGTCTCTTCGGACACTTCTTTCGATGACTTGTTGATTGAAGGTAGTCCTCAGGCCGAAAGTGAAAGGCGCAAACGCGATGGTCGGCTTCCCGAAGTACATTTACAGGGGTGTTTATGTCGAACCCGAGGAATGAAAGCCACAACTTTCTGACTCTATGACTGTTAGGTGTGTTGAGAGGAAGCCGATGACAACTCCTTTTTCTAGAGATCTTCCCGCAGTTTCTGACCGCACAAATTCTTCCCATAATCGACTGCACGGTAACCACAGCTGATGGCTTGGTTTTGAACTCGACAGAAAATGAAGTTGAACGTCTTCTTCTTCTTCTTATTATTATTATATTATATATATTATATATATATATATATATATATATATATATATATATATATATATACATATAGGCCTATAGATATTATTATTATTATGCTTCTTCTTCCTCTGGAATATTGTCGTCAACAGGTGGTCGAACTGTGTAACCAGCTGTGTAACCATGGTTACACAGCTGGTTACACAGCGAGCGGAAGTTTATATGCGGTTGTGAGGTATCTGAAAAAATAGTTCCAATTAGCAACTAACACGGATGTAAACCATATATTGCGCCGATATTTTTTTTTTAAACTTCACGAATGCCACTAACCACTCGGTTACTCGCACATTTTTGAAAACGAACGTTTAGGGTTGCTGGGATGACAGGTTTGTGTATGCACACAGACAACCATTGTGAAGCAGGCAGGAGCGATTCAAAATGAGCCAAATACCCGAGAAAGGACTAATAGTTAAAATTTCGGTGTCACCCACTCTATTTCATCCTAAACAAACCAGAAAGGGGGCTCAATGTTCAAAATACCGGAATTGTCCTTTAACTCTTCGGATCAGCCTCTCAACGTGCACTCTTAGCAACGTGCACGTTGCTCAATGCCATTTCGGCAGAGCCCCTGGCCTTGCTAATTAAAATCCGACGCAAGAGTTCAGGGCATACAACTACCATCTGGGAGCATACATACAATAAATCAATATGCAGACGACAACAATAACGGTGAGGGATGGGAACAGTGTGAAAAGGGTGCTAGAATTGGCAGAGATATATGGGAGAGCGTCGGGCGCTAGAATAAATAAAGAAAAATCAGAAATAATGTATATAGGCAACATAGAGAGAGAGGGAGTAGGTTTAACCCATTCAGACCGGATCACGCATACGTGTGTATTTACCTTTAAGACTGGAACACGCATCTATGCGTAGTTACCATTGAGACCGGGAAACGCGTCTGTGTCATTTTCAGCAATGCGGTCTTTTTCAAGGCACATGACCAGTTATACTCACTGTGATTGGTTGATATATTCTTGGGGTGAGCGAACGGAGATGCTTGGGATTTTTTTTTTAATTAATAGCAAAGCATTCTATGTGGTCGAAATACACGTGGATCATGTTTTATTCAGTGGGACATTTAAACTTTAAATCGCCGAAGCGATCGAATATGGCATCGAACATGGCAGATTCGAGTGAAGGTAGTGACATCGAAGACACTGAATTAGATAATTTAGATGAATTAGATAACTTGGAAGAAAATATTTTACCATCTGATCGCGTGGTAAGAGAGCAATGGATTCAAGCGATGTTTGGGGAAGAAGAGGATTTGAGCGAGTTTGAAGGCTTCGCGAACGAGTGGAAGAGTGGCAACTTTCACTCGCGGGAAAAGATTCCATTAAATCGCCAACCTGGCATAAAGATCGAGCTGCCAATGCAGATGTTATAACACCGGTGCAGGTATTCTCCAATATCTTCACGGAAGAAATGTGGATGCGTCTTATAACGCAAACCAACCTCTATGCTGAGCAAACGCGGAGTGCAACGCCTTAGAACAGCAAGTGGGATCCCGTCACAATCCATGAAATGAAGACGTTCGTGGGACTGTGTCTGGCCATGGGGATACTTGAACTGCCATCACGAAGAGACTTTTGGCGTCAAAAGAAGTGGCTATTCAGAACATCCATTCCCCAAGCCATGTCAAGGGACAGGTTTGCCATCATCTGGAGGTAAGCTAATAAGAATATTGGAAATATTTTCGATGTCATATGACATGATTACAACAAAGATAATGATTTGATCCTGATACTAATTACAATACATTATGTCACAAGTCACTGATAATAATGGATGATTTTGGATAATAATGATACATAAAAACAATACAAATGACAATTATAGATTATTCTTACGATAAATAATTCATGTCTGATGATTATGATTTGATCCCTGATACTAAATTACAATACGTTATGTCACAAGTCACTGATAATAATGGATGATTATGGATAATAATATGATACATTGAAAACAATACAGATGACAATGATAGATTATAATGACGATAATAATTCATTGTCTGATGATAGATTAATAAGTAGGTGATTATTGATAACTCAATAAATAGAAAAGACAATTATGGCTCATGATGATGGAAATAATTCTGTCAGATGATTTGATAATGTTATAATTTAAAAAATACATGACAATGAAAGCTCATGACAATAACAACAACATTAGTTCAATGTCAAACAATAAAACAATATTATTCACTGTCTAACTGGCTATGTACATTTTCAGGTATCTCCACTTGCAAGACAACAAGGCCCATGATGTGGACCGCTCAGACAAGCTTCTGGAAAGTCAGATGGTTCCTTGACTACCTGAAAGATCGTTTCCAGGAACTATATGAAGTCAAATGGCTTTGTGAGTGTGGATGAGAGTATGGTAAAATTCAAGGGGAGACTCTCTTTCCGGCAATATCTCCCTCTCTCAAACCTACTAAGTGGGGCATCAAGGTGTGGGTCATGGCTGAGAGCTCCACCGGGTATGTGTCGAACTTCCAGGTCTACACTGGACGTAAGGGGGGGGTGAGTGAGAAGGGCCTTGCGCACCATGTTGTTATGGATCTGGCCGGACCATACTTTGGGTCCCATCTCTCCATTTATATGGACAATTTTTATTCTGGGGTCCCTCTCTTTGAAGAGTTAAAAGATCATGGCCTGGATGCCTGTGGGACCATTCGGTCCAACAGGAAAGGAATTCCCCAAAAAGCTGGCTGCCATGGCCAAGCATAAGTACAACGGTATCCCAGAAGGATGAGCTGACCTTCTGTGCCTTGGCAGGACACGAAGACCGTCCTGGTCCTGTCAAACTTCCATGCCTCCAACGGCAAACATGGACAGTCAAAAGAAGACATGGAGGAACCATCCAGACTGAAGTCACAGTGCCAGCATGGCCTCGCCGACTATCAGAGGGAACATGAAGGGGGTCGATTCTGTTGGACCAGATGGTGGGCTACTATCAAATCCAGCATCGGTCCAAGAAATGGTGGCGGAGGCTTTTTTTTAATTTCCTGATGGTCAGCTGCTACAACTCTTACATCATTGCAAGGAGTGCTGGAGCTAACTGTAGTGGCTTCAAAGATTGGCTGGAGGACCTTGCACAGGAGCTTGTCACCCCTGTGACAGCAAGGAGTGCTCCTCAGTGTGCCACAGCACCTGTGGGCAGCCTCAGCCCAGCACACGACTGTGAGAAAATCTACGAGAAAAGAAAGATTCTGTAGGGAATGCTTACAGTCGAAGAATGGCACTGAGGCCCGTCCTGGTGCCACAGTCTATGGATGCAGGCAGTGTAATGTGCCCCTGCACATTGAGTGCTTTGGCAAACATGTCCGCCGCACTTGATGATCTGTGATCTGTCCATAACATGTTTACGTTAAAAAACCTGTTTGTTTTGGGGTTTGTTTGTTTGTTCCATCAAGAAGTGATGTTGATTAAAAAAAAATTAAATTACTGTTTTAATGAATTAATGAAATATGATTAATATAAATAATGAAAATGAATGAATCAATGAATAATATATAATACAATAAAAGGAAATCTGTATCGATTTTTCAAAATGTACTTGATGTTTTTTGTTTATTGATATTTTTCAAAAAAATGCTGTTGAAGATTATATCAAAGCAGACAGTTTAGATGGAAGCCAAAGAGGTAAGCTCTTAAATGTTTTTTATTTTATGTTTCTATCTGCTATAGAGCCTGAGATACTAAGGCTTTAGTAGGCGTGGGAAATTTTGTCTCATTTTTCTGAAAACCCTCAGGTTTTAGTGGGTTGTTTCCAGAAAAGTGAAAAGGCAAAAAAAGGCCTTTTTAGCAGGCGTTTATAGGCCTAAATGGGTTAAGAGTGAAGTACAGGTATACTAAAGTGTTGGGCATATATTTAGGTGTTGAAACTAAAGAGGCAACTGAGGCAACATGGACAGGAGTTATCAACAAAATAAAAACTGTATGTGGGAGGTGGAAGGCAAGGAAGCTCAGGTTAAAGTGGTTAATAGTTTGCTACTATCAGGCTATGTGTATGTGTTGTCTGTATTAGAAATGCCAATATGGGTTAAGAACGACCTTAACAAAATTGTGTGTGATTTTATATGGGAGGGGAAGGGAGTTAAGATTGCACAGGGGACACTGGTGGGGAAAAGGTGTGTGTGAAGGAGGGCTGAATTTATTAGATATAGAAATAAAAAAGACAGCATTAAGGATTAAAACGTTGAAGAAATATATTGTGGGAGGATATAAATATGGGTGGAAGGATTTTATGGAGAAATATATGAATGATGTGGGTGGCATAGGACAGTATGTGTGGTACATGGGCCTAAAACAGTCAATGACGATAACCATGCCAGAATTTTATAGGGAGGTCTTTGAAGCCTGGAGGAAATTCTTACCTAAGATGCAATATGAATGTGAGAGGATACAACCGTTGGTAAAACTGCCCGTTTTTAAACGAAAAAATTAAACACAATGGCAAAACATTATATGAGCCCAAATTCATAGAAGGAGGGATTAGACATCCCAGGATTCTTGAGAAACAATTGCATATATGATCAGGTATGTGAGGTGGAGGGGATGGATAATAGAGAGAAAATAAATAAAAATATATGAAAAGATTAAAACCAGTATAACCTGGGGTGGGCCAGGATCATCCAAATTGAATGAGTAGTGAAGGGAGAGACAAGAATGCCTGAGGTATATGTGATGGAGAATGGGAAAAAGATTAAAATGGGAGAAATGAGTGTGAAGAAAGTATACAGATGGATGATAGTGGATGTGATGAAGGAGCCGGCAGCTGAGAGAGTGTGGAGCAGAGTGTTTGTGGGTATGAATGTAAAGAAAATATGGTCAAATATGGGGATAAGGTATAATAGTATAGAGCAGTGGTTCTCAAACTTTTTTCGGTCATCCCCCACTTTGGACAAGGGGGAATTTTCAAGCCCCACCTGCCCCCATCGCCCAGACACAATGCCAATGAAATATACAAAGCTTAACATTTTCAAATTTATTGAAGTAACATCAAGTTGTAGGCCTATCAGGTCATTAAATAATCTGTGAGAGCAAACAAGACAAATGAACAACACAAGAAGACACTTGTCTTTTTGGACACAGAGATGCTTAGACACATTGGCAGCTAAGTTAACCATCAGCCTGAAATAATGATAATTATATTAGTAGTATTGAAGCATAAGCATAATTTATCCATCTCTGCCCCCCACTCCATGCAGACAAACAAACAGATGCAAGCACAACCTACAACCAGCAAGTTGAGGCAGCTTTCCCTTCCAGCTCTGTTTGATAGCAGCAGAAAAGACTCAAAAGATGCAAAAAGACTGAACAAATTCCTGTTAATGACAAATGAGGTTATTTGTCTTGATCAGGTGCCAGTATATACAGTGGATTCCGGAACCTTGTGCAGCAGCTGTACAGAAACTATGACTTGCCTGGGAGAAATTATTTCATGTATAGTGAAATACCAAAGCTGTACACCGAGACCAGGAATGTTAATCAGGCAGAACTTGCACACCGTCCTTCCTTCGCCTGCACTACAGACATCTGGACGAGCAAGGCAGCTGATGCATACATGGCAGTCACAATCCAGTATATAACTGAAACCTGGGAAACAGTCATGGTGTTTAGGATGTTCAGCATTATATTTAGATCACACATCAGATAGTCTCCATGAAGCCCTGGAAGAGATTGTGTCTGAGAAACGGGGACCGAACCTGTCAAACATGGCCGGGATAACCACTGACAATGGCTGTAACAACAAAAAAGCATTTGAGAACTACACTTGGATACCATGTTTTGGCCATAACCTTCATCTGGCTGTAGGCAAGGCTTTAAGCCTGGACCGTGTCTCAGACTGCTTGTCCAGACTCCGAAAAACCGTGTCTGCCTTTTCCAGGTCAAACAAAATGATGAGGAACTTGAAGGAGAAATGGAAGACCTTGAACCTACCTGAGCACAAGCTCATTCACGACGAGCCTACGCGCTGGAACTCCACCTTTGAGATGGTGGACAGATTCTGTACACAGCAACAAGCAGTCTGTGCTGTTTTGGCTGAAAATCGCAAGAAGTGGCACTTGATGCCTAAAGACTCAGACGTGACAACCCTGGAAACTATTAGAGGTCCTTGGCCCACTAAGCAGCTTCACAGATGCATTGAGTGGAGAGAAGGACCCCACATTGTCTTCTGTGCTGCCCCTGAAATGGAAAATATTTTCCTGTCTGACGGTGAAGGATGGAGAGTGCATTCTTTCACATGATATGAAAGACAAAATAAGAACAGAATTCACAGCAAGATATGAAAGCAGATCGCTAGACACTCCTCAACACTGCGACATTCCTTGACCCAAGATTTAAGGACACTTTTGTTACCAATGAGGAAGAGTTGAAGGCAATACTTATGCAGAAATGTGATGAAGCTCCAAAGCAGGTCGAAGTAGCAGAGCAGCAGCAACAGGAAGATCAAGGAGGGGCAAAACAAAGAAAAACAGATTTCAAAAGCCTGCTGTCAACCATCAAGTTTGAGAAGAGGGAGGAGGCAGTTGGGGCTGAGAGCAGTGTGGTTCACTCCACATCCCGTGCTGACCAACTTGCAAGTGAATTCTTGTTGTACAAACAAAGGAAAGAGATAAGTGCTTCTGAAGACCCTCTCACCTGGTGGAAGAACCATGCAACCACTGCCAATTCTTGCACACAGGGTTCAAAATTAGCGGTCGCCAGTCGCCAGCGGCGACTAACTTTGAACCTTTGGCGAGTGAAGGAAGCCGGCTAACCGGCCACTCTGGCGAGTGAAAAAAAATAGTGTCCGGTCAAACTACTTTGATGTTCCTCCCGCCCCGGCTGTGACGCTTGGGTTGTGCGCCGATGTCGTGCAGATCTTCAAGCTCACAACATGCTGTAAAGCAAGGGTTTGTGAGCCTGTAGATCTGCGATCCGCCATTTTCTCTGTTGGTCCCACCCCGTATCCAGGGAGACCGAGACGCGATTTGTGTTCAGCTCCGACAAGCGGTAAAGGAGAGGAGAAACAAACAGAAAAGAGGCCATAAGGCCAGTGGCCGTAACTTGTTCCCCGGTTCGAAAAAATTGTGGAGGCACATTCCGGGAGTGTGTCCACCCTCCAAATCCCCCGAAGAACGGAAAAAAAACAACCGGCTAATCACCGTAACGACGTAGCGACCACCGCCGAGACTGCTGTGAGTTACGCTAGAAAGTTAAACCGGGTTCACGACAGAATCAGGCCAACAAAGAGAAGTAAAGTGAAGTAAAGTTGATTAGTTGATTTATCTGCTTTAACAATGCAAGTTAATACATTAAATGTTAATTTTTTAAGCAAAGAAAGTATGTCTTATAAATAAAACTTTAAGGAAAAAAAAGGCAAATTTGACTCATTCCCTTATTCCACACAATAATATGCTAATATTGCTATGATATGTGTAAAAAATGCTTATGAGTGTATTATAACAGTTAAACATATTTAAAAATATACAAAACACGATGAAAAATATACAAAAGAGCTATACATAATTTTTGGCCAGTAAAAAATCTTTCTGGCCAGTAGATTTTTAAAGCTCACAAGCCAGTTGGCCAGTGAGCAAAAAAGTTAAGTTTGAACCCTGCTTACACATATTGCCAGAAAGTACCTGTGCATTCCAGCCTCAAACTGCGCTTCAGAACGTGTGTTCAGTACATCAGGCTTCATCTTCAGTCCTAGACGTGTGAGGCTGACTGAGGAGAACATTGACATGCTTGTTTTCCTGGCCAAGAACCTTAAATTGGTCAAAGAATTGTCCAGATAATAACATTTACTGGTTTTCATATGTCCATGTTCTGTGACAAATCTTTTAATTTTTTTAACAGCTGCATTTTTTATTCCATTACTTTTGATCAGAGGTGTCAAGTAACAAATTACAAATACTTTGTTACCTTACTTAAGTAGAAATTTTGGGTATCTATACTTTACTAGAGTAAATATTTTTCAGCCTACTTTTTTTTTTTTTTTTTTTCTACTCCTTACATTTTCACACACTTATCTGTACTTTCTACTCCTTACTATTTAAAAATGACCTTACTCCTATTTCGGCTTGCGCCATTGGATAGAGTGAATTTGATTGTGGTTGGATGAGAAAAGAAACATATATACCATTCTGACACCCTATTGGTTTATAAGCGATCCATCGTACCTGCACATGACCAGGGCCAGTCTACATTTTCTGACATGACATAAATCGCGCCACATTCCAGCTAGGAAATAGCAGACTTATGTATGACTTTTTGCACCATTACAATACTTACAGGGAACTATTCATCATATCTTCCACTCCATGAAACACAATGCTCCGTAGTACACGTATATGGTTCTTTAATGTATTTGCATTGTACTAATATGCGTTCATTTTTCAATGGGCAAAAAATGTGTCTGAAACAAGGTGCATCCCAATTTTTTCTAACATTAACATTAGTCATTTAAATGGCCTTTTAGAAAAAATAATGGGGGGAATTTGGGCAGTGCCATACAGTGTGCTGTGTGTGTCACCAAATTCACGGATGGGATAAATGCAGAGACCGAATTCCTTTGTATGTGTGCGCATACATGGCCAAAAAAAGCTGATTCTAATTCTATAGGCCCCTGTGGCGGGGCCTACGTTTTTGACCTTAATGGCATTTTTTCCCCCTTACATTACTTTTACTTTAATACTTTAAGTAGTTTTGAAACCAGTACTTTTATACTTTTACTTAAGTAAAAAGCTTGAGTTGATACTTTAACTTCTACAGAAGTCTTTTTATACCCTAGTATCTATACTTCTACTTAAGTAAACACTGTGAATACTTTTGACGCCTCTGCTTTTGATGATGTTTTAGTTTTCCGCCGTGGTATCGTTTCAGTATCGGTATCGAGATATTTTAGGCAGGTATCGTACCGAAGTCATAATTTTGGTATCGTGACAACACTAGTTATTACCATGCATTTCGATGATCACCTGAATGCATTCAGCATTGAGGAGGTGGATGATGTGTTCAGTGTAATTTGTGTGGCTGATCTGATGTATTATAGACCTTATGACAGGCAGTTTTCACCTGAAAATGATGAAAGAATGTATATTGTGCCCTACTGCAGTTTAGTCTGAAATGTGCATTGAATTGTCAAAAATGGATTTAATACAATGGTACTTTTTTCTACAATTTCTGCCATTTGTCTTTTATTTAAGATAGTATAGTATACAGGGTTTTTTCTGGCCAAAATTTTGGCTGAGGCGGCCGTGCGCGGGGGGGCATGTCGCGTGTCAACCCCCCCCTCACCCCCACACACACACACACAGTGGGCCTGTCCCAATATGCACACTCGATCACACTTACACACTTGGGCACTTGGCGTGCGCGTTCATGGGCTTAGTGTCATTCATCATGCTCTGTTAATGTTTTTATTTTATTGTTTTTCTTGTTTGTTTTATTTACTTACAGAGTTGGGTTTACACATTTATGATCTGAATCTTGCGCATAGAGACACTTTGAGTAGATGAGACTGATCCAGCAGCACTGTTATATTAAATCTGTTGCTGTGCGTTGTTGACGTAGTTGTGGTACTGTGTGGCGCAATTGGGGCACAGGCTGCACTTGTCTCAAGCGTGTCCCGATTGCTTTTTAAATCTCTCCCCCACACGCTTGGCCACTTAATCTATGCTGCACACTATATGTAAATATACGTTCCGCCGGCAAAACGTCACCAAAGTGTGGTGCGTAACCAAGCGCACTGAGCCAAGTGTGGAGGAATGGGACAGCACAGAAAAGTGCAATTGCTAATTGCGGGTTGTTTCCATTGAAAGGTATTTTGCGAATGAGTCGTAATGCGTCTTGCGTTTCTATGGTGACGGCACATTGATCTCAGCTGTATACAGCTGTTATTGTTTTTAACTTTGACGAAAACAGCGCTTGATTGCTGAAAGGCGTTGATATAGAGGGATTATTTGTTTACCAACACGGCGGATGTGCGCTTTACCCTGATGCAGAAAGAACGGAGCTTTAACACCTGACTGAAGTGCTGAAAGAACGGAGGCCCTTTACCTCACGACGGGTTGCTGGACGTCTGTGAGTGATGCGTCCTGACAACATCGTATGGTGCTGCGAGATTCCGTAGTCGTGATACACAACCGTACTGGTTTTATGTGACTTAAGGTGACATTTCTGCACAGGAGGGAGTTGGGGAGTGTGGATGCGAGCCAAATTTCCTTCAACCATGCACGGAAAAGGGGGAATGATGGAAAAGGTTTTTTATCATTTATTGATGAGAAACATGCCCAGGTCAACAATGCATGACAAAAAAACATGTGGTTCATTTGTCCTCTCAAGTCACATAAACCAACACAGCGTTGACACACACAACTCCGGTGACGTGTAGAAAAGCGAAAAAAGTGTTTCCATTACACTTTTGCGATACACGTTTGTATCGATACGTCTCAAAAACCACCTCATGAGAGCGTAAAAACTTTTTTGCGATATTTGAGTTTTTTCGAAATGTAGGTGTTTCCATTACCAGTTTTTAATTTCGATATTTAGGTTTTGCGCATTTCAAGCATGATTTCAAGGGGTAATGGAAACGCACCTACTGTTGCTGCAAATATGATGAGAGAGGAGGCTGCTTTTAATTTCTGACAGCTCTACATTGCGCTACCTTTAAATGCTAAAAATGCTAACGGACTTCGGGGTTTACTGACAGACATTTCACTGCACAAATCTAGGAAAATAGACATTCTCAATACAGAATATTTCTGGAATAAATACTACGCCACCGACCAGCCGCTCTGCGCCAGTGAGGTGCGTTCCGCGCTCAGCAAAAGGTTAGACCGAAGCGGAGCCCCAATGAGCCCGCCCCGCGGGAACACAAGCAGCGCGTCAACGTCATTTTGCCGCCTGAAGATGAAATCCAACGCACCCTTCCTGCTGCGGTCCGATTTGAAACGGACGGAGCGCACTGAGCATCCATAGTAACTATATTGATTTTCAATCAAGATTCCAGCGCGGGGGCGGACAATATCAGCGAGGCGGCCTCCTCAAAATTTATAATGCAGAAAAAACCCTGGTATAGTATACATGCTCTTTTGATCCCGTGAGGGAAATTTAGTCTCTGCATTTATCCCAATCCGTGAATTAGTGAAACACACTCAGCACACAGTGAACACAATGAAGTGAAGCACACACTAATCCCGGCGCAGTGAGATGCCTGCAACAACAGCAGCGCTCGGGGAGCAGTGAGGGATTATGTGCCTTGCTCAAGGGCACTTCAGCCGTGCCTACTGGTCGGGGTACGAACCGGCAACCTTCCGGTTACAAGTCCGAAGTGCTAACCAGTAGGCCCCCTACTGGGGCAGTGGGAAATTTGACACCCAATAGTGTCATTGGTATTTACTAGGGGTGTAACGGTACATGAATTCGTATTGAACCGTTTCGGTACGGAGTGCTCGGTTCAGAACGGAGGCGTACCGAACGAGTTTCCACACGGACATATTAAGTAGAGGACCGCACGTAGTGGAGCATGCTGCAGCCGCACATGCGCAGTTGCGCACACCGAGACACAACAAACAGCAGTTGTAGCGGACGTCATGCCTAATGCTAATGCTGCTAGCGTTTGCAATAAGCCAGAGCTTGAAGACCCTCCCGCGGCATTAAGGTCCCCCGTTTAGAAACATCTGCCTTCGGTGAAATATTAACGGACAAGGAGGAGGTGCATAAAACCAAGTGGTTTGCCGACATTGATTATGCTAGATCGGTATGTTTGGCAACCACGTCATTTTGCACATCAGATGGAGAAAATATTGTTTTTAAGAAAAGTCTGAGCCAATGTTATTTATTTTCATTTTGTTTCTTTCAAAATATATCTTCATTTCAGATATTGTATTTATTATTTTTGAGCAGATTTCTACCTTGATATACTAATGTTTCCTATTTGTTAAAAGCACAAAAGTGTGTAATAAACAACTACACATTTTAATATTTTGCATTTTGTTTCTTACTGTAACCGAAAATGAACGAACCGTGACCTCAAAACCGAGGTACGTACCGAACCGAGATTTTTGTGTACCGTTACACCCCTAGTATTTACACCTAGTAGTGTTAACTATTTTGTTGTCTTCACACTACACTGGTGTTGGTGTTGAAGAAAGTAGTGTTCTTTTTTAACATTTTATTTTAACACCAACACCAGTGTAGTGTGAATACAACACCATAAAGTGTCGTATAGTGTTGGTGTAGTCTTGATTTATAACAATATAGCAGGGGTTTTTCTAGAAAAAAAAAGTAGCAGGGAGCAGACCCCTGTGCAAACGAGGGAGCAACGCGACCGAGGCGGGGGATGGTGTGGAGGGTGGTCTCCCTTCACGGCGCGAAGCCTTGAGAAAAAATAATGTTTAATGGTACATTCTGAGGGCTATCTAGAGAGAAATTCTAGTCTGTGGGTCATCCTGAAAACTAAAATACTATCCACTTTTGGTAGACTTATTAAAACAATAACATCTGTGATTTTCTATTAGTGATACACACGGTAAAGTTAGTTGTCATAATTGCTTAATGCACAATTTAGATTTAATCGTTAGAAGATCATTTATTGAAGATATTAGTTTTTGACCTGTAAGTGCCCTCCAACAAAATATT
>OLKM01004755.1:0-20234 GCA_900291075.1 Melanogrammus aeglefinus | reverse complement strand
AGAGGATGAACACTCTTTACAAACAATGTATGATGGGATTCTGACCATTATACAACAGTCACTTGACCTCCATATGGCAACTTTAAAAGTGAAAAGAAACAGACAAGAGAAAGATGGGAATACTTAACGCTTGATGGACTTGCTCAGATATCACACTTAGGTATCTTTACACTAAGATAAAACATAGTTGAATCACATATTCTATAACAGTCCTTATAGAGGAACCTCTTAACAAACAATTTATGATGGGATTCCGAAAGTTGACAAGAGAGCAACAGAGATGAGATGAGATATTAAATGTTATAATTGACAGATGTGTGGAGTGATATTTTTACAGACTATGTACTCACCACTTCAATAAACAGTCACCATTTGACCTCAAATATGCAACCTTTAAAAAGTGAAAAGAAACAGAGAAAGTGAGAATAATTAAACAACTTGATGGCCTGCTCAGATGATCACACTATAACAGTATCTTTACCACAGAAAAAAATAGGTTTGAAGTACATAATTCTATACAGAACTTTATTTAAGAGGAAACCCAAAGGCAGCATGGTCTAGTGAACTCCAGAATAAACATGAACAGCATGTATGGGATTCCTTGAAAAGTTGGACAGAGAGGAACAGAGATTAGATGAATATTAATTTTATAATTTGACAGATTGTGATTGATTGAATATTTTTACAGACTATGAACTTAGGTCAACTAAAAACTTGTTTTCTGCACTTGAAGAGCTGGAAAAAATATATTGATAGTGAACAATGGAACTGTGTATTTTTTTTCAGGTAAAACATCTTTTCGGCCGCGAAAGAGGCCGTTTCTTTGGTTCCATTCACAACATGTTAACTATTGTTGTAAATCTCTGGGCAGGCTATGGGCTGGCGTTGCTAACGGGAGGAGTGTAGAGAGTCTTCTACTGTATATTAAATAAGTACTTAGGGGCTATTTGTAGATCATACAACCCCACTTTCGAAAAAAAGCTAACTATCCTTTAAGGAGTCCTATCAGAAGGGTCACTCTGTGGGAGAAACAAACCCAAGAGAGAAAGACGCCTCAGTCAATTGGTGAGACACGCGTGGTGGGCCAAGCATGATACTCTCCGAAAAAATCTTTGGACATTTTGAAAAACCAGAGAATGGCCTTAAATTCTTGTGTGGACTACATAGTTAGGACTGAGAACTACTGCCATTGAGCGGGATTAGGCAGCTGTAATCTACATCTGGTCATCCCTAATAACATAGGAATCTCTTTCTGATGGTCTGATGAAATATTTAAGCTTTGTACTCTTAAAGTTGTATTGCTCTGACTCACAGTTCACGTCAGTCAGGTGATCTGCAGTTATTGTTTCCACTTCCGCCCTGTGTGTGCTTGTGTCTTCTCTGTCTGTGTGTCAGTGCTCCTCGCACCAGCATACAGAGGAGAGGATAGCGCTGTAAAAACGCTGCATCTACAGGAGCGACCTTATACATGAACCGCTCCGCATTTCACCGTCACTTTAGCTCCACTTCTATGTTGCTCCACTTCCACTCAGTTTCCTCCCTATTTCCAATTTCACTTTACCTCCTTCCCTTTAGATAAATGAGCTCAACAACCTACACCACGGTCAGGAGGCATGTACAGTAACGTTAACGTCCGCGCAGCCACAAGACGGCAGACAGACAGCGCTGTTGGTTTAATTTCTGCCTTGTGATTGTCGAGGAAACATGTCATAGTCGATCATCATGTCGCGGTCCGATTCGAGATTGTTTTATGCCCAGGGCCGGCCACGGGTTTAGGTGCCAACTAGTATAACATCACAGACACCCGCAGCAGTAGAGAAACCCCAGCAGCTAACTGACGTTAGCATTACACCGGCTCAGCTAGCTCAAATGTTAAATCGCCGACTCTTCGTAACTGTAATTAAGAGTAAGTAAGCAAACGAAAATAAACTACACCCAAACTTGATTATATCTGACCCAGGTAGACTGCAGTTCATCACTTTGCTTATCTGAATTTCAGTTTCCTCTCCACTCGCATCAAGCGGCGCGCCGCGGGTCTCTCCTCTTGCCGTCCGTTTCCCTCATCCACCTGACGGCCACCTCCGCCATCCCTACCACTGCGGTTTGATGCTGAATATGGTCCTCGTCCCTCCATAGCCCGCAGCAAACATATGAGTTAATTTTTCGCACATTTAGTGGATCTGCCTGAAGGACTTGTTCGTTTTTTTTAGCCTAATATTTTCTTGCGCCGGCTTTTCCCCTTTTTGTTCTCCATATCTCCTGTCTCTCTGTAAAGAATTGCTTGACTGACGAGCCGAGGCGCAAGAGGGAGGGGCATCGGCCCTCGGCCTATGAGTGGTCAGCCAGAATGCAATCCGACTTATGGGCGAACTACCAGTTTGTGTACCAATAGGTATCTACTACCATTACGCCATTACACTAGTTCATTCATAGATCTTAGAAGTTAAAAAAATAAAATAATTTTTTTAAAAAAAATTAAAAAAAAAAAAAAAAAAAAAGCCAATATCACATTGCCATCGGCCACCGGGCAATGCCGTATGCCCGATGGCCAGTCCAGCCCTGACAGGCAGTCCTCGCCCAATCATTCCCACGGGATGGAGACGACAAATTTTTGATGCCATCCATGGTCTTTCCCGGCCAGGTCCAAAAGCGTCACAGAGATTCGGGTCGCGGCTAGTTTTGTTGGCACGGCCTCAAGAAGTGACGTTAGGGACTGGCTCACTACCTGTCTTTGAATGCCAGCGGGCCAAAGTGCACCGCCACACTAAAGCCCCGTTGGAAGTTGTTCCCGGTGCCGAAGAGACGGTTTGACCGGCAGTAAACGTGATCTGGCGGCCCTCTGCCCTCCTCCACGGTTTCCACTCTACCTGTTGACCATGGTTGAGCAGGACCAACCCGTTGGCTGAGGTGTGCCACTGACGTCACTCAGCCTCGGCCGAAATGACACGGGCCAATTTATTCAGCAACTGGGTTGCCCGTTTCGGCACTCCCTTGCGACAGATCCTCTGACCGTAGCGCGCAGTTTTTACGTCTGAGCTGTGCGCGCTCCTGTCGCCAGAGCCTCGGAGTGAAACTCCACACAACGACCGCATCTCACCCACAGGCTAACGGACCCTGTGTGCGATTTTTCATAGGTTCGATGAAGGCTCTCTTCGGTGCCAACCTCAAAAACAGCAACTGGGGTCGACAAGCCCCGTGGTCTGCCTTGGCATCAGGACTGCACCAAAGGAAATAAACGAGTCACACAACTGTGTGCTCAACGTGCGAAATTGTGTCTCTCATTCAATGCAATTTCCACATCATCTTGTTAGAAACACGTATATCTGAGAGCCAACCCAGTCACCAAAAGCATACGTTGACAGTGTACGTTTTCGTGAACACTGGATACGCATTTCAACATAAAATAGCCTGTTACACACACGCACGCACGCGCGCGCGAGCGCAACGGCACGAACACAGCAGACGCAACACAATGCATTTGATGCTAAACAACGCCAAAAAATATTCCCTCAAATATTATAAACTTTCATATCATTGGCCAAAATGGAATATCTTTACAGGGCTGCTTTTAGGACATTTTGGGTGGATTTTGAACGGTATGTGGGCAGGACCTTTTTTGCAGGACCTGGAACCCTGCAGCTGTTTGCTGAGGTGCCGAAATGCTCCGGAAGAGATCTGGATCAATGGGCAAAGACTTGTATGTCCCCGCCCCCCCCCACACACACACATCACACACGCACCTTTCAATAAATACTATGGCACAAATAAAGGAATAAATCATGCATTATCATTCACCCTGAACATGTGTTTTTAAAGTATAGAGGGGTGAGGATGATGTAAGGGGGGGGGGGGGGGGGGGGGGGGGGGGGGGGGGGGGGTGTTGGCCACCCGAAGTGAGCGTAGCCCTGGGTTCTCTTCAATTGGATTTTGGATTATTGCAGAAAATTTTGCATTTTTGAAGCACCTTCTCAAAACCTGAAAATAAATAAATAAATATAAATAACCGTGCTCCAAAGAACGAAATGTAAACGAATGCATTCTGATTTGGAGTGTTTCTCAGATTTTTCCCTGACGATTTTTCTCTGATGTCACTTGACTGTCACTGGTTGCTAAGTTTGGTTGCTAGCGACGCCCATCCTTACATGGCTCTAAAACAAGCTGCAAGGAGCTGCCGTCAATTTGTGTTGTTTTTGTCGTGAACTACGGGTCCGATGGTTAAAAATAGACAGATATTCCAAGTATACTTAACAAGGGACAGCTTGGATGTTTTTTTTCTGCAGTTTAGACTTCTATACTATTTTTTAAGCAAAACACCAAGTTCATTGATTTACGCCGAGGCTATTTGAAAACAATTTATTAAATAAATATTTGGAAGGGTCATTCTTCTGAGTTGCTTCCTATTTTTTCTAGAGTACACCCTACTTAACCCCCCCCCCATAGATTTGGAGGAATGTTGCCAGTCCCACTAGTGGTGGTGGTATCATATAGAAGAAGGCATTCATATGCTTCAATGATCATTAGGGCGAGCGCCTAAACGAAAGTGATGCAATAGGTGACTGAGTCGAAAAACAGTTACAAAAAGCTGTACCTTTGGGTCTCTTATATATCAACTGTGCTCCAGCCCTACAGGAAATGACTCAGCATAAGTGCTCCATCCATCGTTGCGCTCACCCAGTGGCTCGCTTGAAAGATTTGGCCTAAGTACTTCCGAAGACGTACACCTTCCGTAGGCTTTTTTTAATAAAAAAAACTGCCCTGTGAACACGCCTCATTTCCACAGGCAAATTCTCCTATTCTGGAACTGATGTTAACCCAAATTTTTCTCACCATTGCTCAACCTATGGATAAGAGTCATCTCTCATCTAAAGCTATGGTCTATCTGATTTGGCGATATTAATTATTATTAACAATCGTTTATCACGGGATTATAGTCCTGTGGTCCAATCTACACAGATAAATAGCACAAGACGCAAAAAAATCCATTCAGTCTAATCAGCCGTGGGCTGCATAGACAATTGACATCATGGCATGGCGCGCCCGTCTCGCGCGCATTGGCTCGTATCCTCCATCCACCCTGTCTACTTCTCTCCTCCCGACCCGCTCGTCCCGCCCACTCCCCTCCCCTCTGTGAACTGAGAAGCAGCAGCCAGCGCCGGCTCCGTGCTACTTGCGCATAGGGGGCCATGTCTTTACGAAGGCGAGGGCGCCCGCGCCAACTCCGCGCTGCTGGGCCCGCGCGCAACTCGTGGAACAGAGGGAGGGGTTTTGTTCTAGCAGGACCCCCTTGCAAGGAAGATAAGTGATAGATCTTTTCAAAAGTTTTGTATTTTGAAGATTAGTCCTTTTGGAACCTTGATGTCCCTGTTCCATGTGATATAATTTGATTGTCTTGTAATTGTAAATCTGTCTTGCTATGGATCCCCCTAGGCCTTTCATAATTTAGTTTTTTTCCTTTGTATTGTATGGGGTGTTGTTTCCCTTAGGAGAATTGTATTATGGTTTCTAATTACTGTTTTGCGTCTTTTAATTTTCAATAAAAAAATACATACATAAAAAAACTCAAGGGAGAGCTATTGCTTCCGCAATCATGGGAGCCTAGCCCACACCCTAGTGTCATGACGATACCGGATTGCAGAATATCTCTGTTTTTTAGCATTGTTAGCATTGTAGCATCATAAGAGAGGTCTGAGCGATCGCAGTCGCATTGTTTACCGACTATGGAAGTATAAGTTAAAGGGACACTCCACCCATTTGCATTAGGCTTTGGCATTGTTAGAAACCAGTCCATACTTTTGAAATGGTCAAGCAACAGCGTCTCAATTTCCCCTGAGACGGGAGAAAAGGCAGAAAACGACTTTTTTAGTGCTTGTGGATTGAAGACAACAATCCCCATGAGTGCATTGCAATGCCTCAGCTCCGCAGGGCCACTCCCACTGTCGAACGCAATGGTTAAACTCCGCCCATCAATCTATCACCAAGGATCGGAGTGTACTAGCCAGTGTTTGCCAGGTGGTACGATAATTATCGTATTTGTACGATAATTTGGCCCTCTGTACGATGTACGATCAATAATCCCAAAAAAGGCCAAAAATACGATAATTTTGACCATTCAGTGAAATGTGTGGTTGTTAATCGGTTGTAAGTCAGCCTGTCGCAACTGTTTGTCGGATTTTTTTTGTGAACCCTGAAGGCATCTCTTTCCATGTGACAAATTTCAAGCCAATCGTTGCTTTTGTGTAATGTGAGCTTGCTCAGAACAACGGCAATGATTGGCTGAATAGTCGGTCGTGGCCCGCCCCAACCTCACCTGGAAGGCCGTAGGGTCGTGGTGTACAAGCAAACTCAAAAGTGAATTACTTCTCGTTTGTGTTTCGAAATGGTGTGCACTTGCATGGTACCGGGATGTTCAGCCAGCACAAGGAAAATACACGGAGTAAGTTTTCATAGATTACCCAAAGAGTTGGACTTGTGCAAAAAGTGTTTACGGGCTATCAATAACCCGAAGTTCGGCGAGGACACGGCTGTTGAAGCACTAAAACATCGGACGGTGTGCAGTCTACATTTCAAGCCAGAAGACTTGGAACCCAACCCCTTAGAGGAGTGAAGAGACCCGCGCACTTGTGAAAACCGCAATTCCGTCGATATTTGCCAGATGATGTCGACGAACAGCCAGGAACTTCTGGAACTAGCAGTGCTAAACGCATTTGCCTGGAGGTAAGGTTCTTTCTGACTCGACTCTAGCGGCTACTGAGAACACACACTGATATAGTCTTCTGCTGTAAAGCAGCACATCTCATATGATTTGGCTGTTTACAAAGTAAATGTCTTGTATGTTTTGGTCGCTTGCTGTTGTAATGTGTCTGCCTCGCTAACTCCACTCGTCAGCAAAGTTAGCAATGTTACGTTAGACACTTTGCTATACGTTCTAGATCTATATAAGTTTGCTTATTAGCGATGTAAATCCACCATGTTTTTACTGTGTTAGTCTGACGTTATTCAAATCTTTTTAACGTTATTGAACGTATGACATTTCAGACTAAAACAACGTCGACGTCTGCTGCAGCAGCGTTGTTGTCCTCATCATCAGAAGAGGAGGATGAATCCCAGACAGCGCCAGCACCAATGCTATCAACACCAGTCAAGATTCTTCCCTTTGTCCAAGCACAGTTTGTAAGTAGTCTACATATTATCTGTAATCATGGCTGCAGTGGAGGCTAAATGCAAGTAAATGCAGTTTACCCACCTCTGAAATTTCAGAAATAGTTTATCCACCTCTTGATAGAGTTTATCCACCACTCAATACATTCAATGCACTTCCTAATAGAGTGTATGCACTCTTGGAACTATCTAGTAGGCATACCACTAGTAAACAGTAATCTTCACCATTATCATATATTCTGAATGTCTTATGTATTTAAAAAAAACAAAACATCCAGTAGCGCTTTTCCTTATTGCAGTTTAGCCTACCCACCTCTGATTTCACCACTACACCTATCTTTACCTATCTCCAGTATATCTAAGACTGTCTGATTTAAATTAGTGGAATATAGTTTGAAAAGAAACCTCTTGTTTGTTTTATAGTCACCATGCCCAAGTACACCTAGCCTTGATACCAGTGCAAGCACCCTTGGAAAGCCGCCAAAGGACGCTGCAAAATCATCATTCAAGAGCCGCTTCTGAGACATCAGCTATACATTAACCCATTCCTCACCAATATTTTGTAATATTACCATGTCTTATTATGTCCTAGATGTCTTATATGGTTCTTTTGACCTTATCCTTGCACTGCCTTACCTGTTTGCACTGCCATTGAGCACCTTACTGTATACTCAATCACAGGGTCAATACCTCTTTTTTTTATAGTGTGGATAATGTTGTTTGTGTGTTTTGATGTTCATGTCCCAAATCTTATTTTGTGAATTAAAAAAACAAAATGTCACTCCTGCTCTCCTGTCTGCCTTCAACAAAGTTTAGCATCATAAACTTGGAAGGAGGGAACTGATTTGCAAAAAACGTATAATGCAATGTATACTTGTATTACTTCATAATTTATCGAAATTATAGGTATGACCACCATTCTGTTATCTTTGCCATCTGAGGCAACAGAAGCTAGGTAGTTCCAGTTTTGAAATGTTGGTCGTTCAATAACTCAATACACTTGGAGCAAACACTACTAAGAAAGAACTACAACAACGTACATTTTAACCATTTAATTAAATAACTATATACAAACAATACACTGTTGAATGAATATAAAACAAGAAAACTATAGCTCCTCCTGAGCGTCATCCACTTCTTGGTGCCCGCAGTACTGGCCGTCTGGAGCTGGGTATTTCTGTCGGATAGCCTGCACGACACAAGCAGGTAAGACGACACGATGCCCTCTGCCCAATCTCTCTCCTTGCAGGACCCACTCAAGAAAGTGCCGGTAGGCTGTTAGGCGAAATTGTCTAGACAAAACATTGAGCACAAAGTGAGTGATGGTATTTGAGCGTGCCACAGTAGCTAGCATAACTGCAGGCTATTTGTGCAATGAACATGCCACGTTAGCGTGTTAGCAAGAGTACTCCTTGACATAGTAACTAAGAAAACAAACTTACTTCACAGAAAGACGTCCATTTGGGCCTGTAGGCTTTGGCTGTCGTTTCCAGTTGACCTTAGGTATTCGAAAGTAGGTCTCCAGGACGCCACTATCCATATGGGGTGCGAAACTCGGGTGATCAATAACACACACGTCCATGTCATCCTCCGATTCCGTGATTTCGTCCAGAAGAAATTGGCACCGCTGGAATTCTTGGCAGCAGACAGACTCTTGTTCTGTGTCCATTGGCGCACAGTTAGAGCACAGGCACCACCAATCTGCACCAGCTCGAGCCATTGCGGGCTCCTCGTCCGCGGCAGGCAGGTCGTCTGCCTCGGCTGTTGTGGCAGCAGCTTCAGCCGCCTCTTGTTCCTCCATAGCCCTCAGCTGCTCGTCGCTATATTTGTGGGCTCATAAAGATAGCCACGAACATCCGTTTCTACCATACCTTCTTCAAAATCCCAGTCCTCCATATTGCATCCGTCTGCGTATTCGGTACCTTCGGCCATGTTTTCTGCAGCTCTCTGCAGCGCTCTGCAGTGAATTCAAAAGCACTGGCACTGGATCTGTGATAGGTCTGTTAGCGGCATTAGGTCCAACCCCCTATGGGCGGGGTTGAAAGGGTGGGAACTAGCGCTTGTAGTCTCAACAGAAATCCACCCCTCTTACACTTCCTCCGACAATGACGCAAAATTACGATTTTTGCGTCATTGTCGGACGAAGTGTAAAGAGGTGAATACGGATTTCTCCTGTCTCCTGCTACACCACAATAAGCTGTGCATATCACGCCGTCCCCTGCGCTGCACTGGGCCTCTCTGACCACGTCATGGTCCACCTGATCCCCACATACAGGCAGAAACTCAAGCTCTGTAAACCTGTTGTGAGGACATCCAAGCAGTGGACCAGTGGAGCGGTGGAGAACCTTCAGGCGTGTTTGGACTGTACCGACTGGGATGTGTTCAGGTCTGCCACCAACTGTCTGGATGAGTACACAGAGGCTGTGACGTCATACATCAGCTTCTGTGAAGACTGTTGTATTCCATCACGCACCAGGGTGAGTTATAACAACGACAAACCCTGGTTCACAGCCAAACTCAGGAAGCTACGGCTGCAAAAGGAGGAGGCGTTTAGGAGTGGGGACAGAGTTAGGTTTATAGAGTTGAAGTACACGTTTAGCAAGGCGGTGCGTGAAGCTAAATGTCAGTACTCTGAGAAGCTCCAACATCAGTTCTCAGCCAAAGACTCTAGATCTGTTTGGAAGGAGCTCAAGCAGATCACCAACTATAAACCAACCCCCCTCGCTACATCAACAACCTGCGCCTTGCAAATGAGCTAAATGAGTTCTACTGTCGCTTTGATAGACAAAGGGACAGACCTGACATCATCCCCCACGACACCTTCTTCCAGCCTCATCCCACTGACTCCCCCACCACCAGCTCTACAGGACCTCCACACCTTCATACCTCTGTGTCCCCCACCTCCCCCAACACAGTGACGACTCTCTGCCTGCAGGAGTGTGACGTCCACAGGCTCTTTAAGAGTCAGAACCCCTGCAAAGCAGCCGGCCCAGACTCTGTCTCTTCATCCACCCTGAAGCACTGCGCCGACCAGCTGTCTCCAGTGTTCACAGACATCTTCAACTCCTCGCTGGAGACCTGTCACATGCCAGCCTGCTTCAAAGCCCCCACCATCATCCCCGTCCCCAAAAAAACCCACAGGACTCAATGACTACAGACCTGTCGCCCTGACCTCTGTGGTCATGAAGTCATTTGAGCGCCTTGTGCTGCCCCACCTGAAAGCCATAACCGACCCACTCCTGGACCCCCTGCAGTTTGCCTACAGAGCCAACAGGTCTGCAGACGATGCAGTAAATATGGCTCTGCACTACACCCTCCAGCATCTGGACTCCCCAGGTACATATGCCAGAATCCTGTTTGTGGACTTCAGCTCTGCCTTTAACACTATCCTCCCAGCTCTGCTTCAGGACGGGCTCTCCACGTGCCCGATTCCACCTGCAGGTGGATCACAGACTTCCTGTCTGACAGGAAGCAGCGTGTGAAGCTGGGGAAACATTTTTCTGAATCCCAGACCATCAGCACCGGATCCCCCGGAGGCTGTGTTCTTTCCCCTCTGCTCTTCTCCCTGTACACAAACAGCTGCACCTCCAGTCACCAGTATGTCAAGCTCCTGAAGTTCGCGGATGACACCACGCTCATCGGGCTCATCTCTGGCGGGGACGAGTCCGCCTACAGGTGGGAGATTGACCATCTGGTGACCTGGTGCAGCCAGAACAACCTGGAGCTTAACGCTTTAAAAAACAGTGGAGATTATTGTGGATCACAGGAAGAACCCAGCCCCATCCACCCCCATCGTCCTGTGTGGCACCCCAGTCGACTCTGTGGAGTCCTGCCGCTTCCTGGGCACCATCATCACCCAGGACCTAAAATGGGAGCTCAACATCAGGTCCCTCACCAAAAAAGGCCAGCAGAGGATGTTCTTCCTGCGCCAGCTGAAGAAGTTCAACCTGCCTAAGATTATGTTGGTGCACTTCTACACTGCCATCATTGAGTCCATCCTCACCTCATCCATCACTGTCTGGTACTCTGCTGCTACGGCTAAGGACAAGAGCAGACTACAGCGTATCATACCCTCTGCGGAGAAGGTGATTGGCTTGCAACCTTCCATCCCTCCAGGACCTGCACTGCTCCAGGGCTCTGAGGCGGGCAGGCAGGATTATGGCCGACCCCTCCCATCCTGGTCACAGACTATTTGGATCTCTCCCCTCTGGCAGGAGGCTGCGGTCCATCAGGACCAAATCCTCCCGCCACTTGTACAGTTTCTTCCCCTCTTCAGTTAGGTTACTTAACAGGTCCCGGGACCGCCACCCCCACTGACTGACACTGGCTCTGGCTCTCATACCCATCACCAATTTGTAAATTCTTATACGTTTTTAAATATATTTTACTTTAGTTTTTAGTTTAATCTATTTTATTCTATTTTATCCTATTTTTAATTTATCACTTATGTCCCTGCTTGTTTATATTGTGTTACATATACAGTAATATCACTGTTTGTTCATTGTTCATTGTTGTCTTAAATGTATGCACCTTATTCACCAAGTCAAATTCCTGGTTGGTGTAAAACCCTCCTTGGCATTAAAACTAGGGATCGACCGATATATCGGCCGGCCGATATATCGGGCCGATATTTGCGGTTTTTAAGTGTATCGGCATCGGCCGATAAGCGGCTGCTGAGTTCGCCGATAGTTTTTTTCCCGGCATTTTACTATTTGTCAATATTGTTTTTTAAAGTTCAATAAATGTTCCCTTTTAAATTGGGACTTGTAACATTTGACACATTGTGTCATTTTTATGATGTAAGATGTAAATTGAGGGAGCAAAAGCAGTATCGGCTCCAAATATCGGCTTAAGAAAATCGGCAGCCCATATCGGTCATCGGCTAAGGCTGATGAAAAAAAATCGGTATCGGCATCGGCACTAAAAAATCCATATCGGTCGATCCCTAATTAAAACCTTTCTGATTCTGATTCATTCTTTCCGTCACACGGATCAGACGTCCTGGTCCCCTTGGCAGAAAAACAGCCCCAAAGCATGATGTTTCCACCCCC
Source organism: Melanogrammus aeglefinus (assembly GCA_900291075.1). NCBI lineage: Eukaryota > Metazoa > Chordata > Actinopteri > Gadiformes > Gadidae > Melanogrammus > Melanogrammus aeglefinus. The sequence goes on along the minus strand of OLKM01004755.1, from coordinate 8,025 downwards.
ATGCTTCACTGTAGGTATGGTGTTATTTGGATGCAACTCAGCATTCTTTCTCCTCCAAACACGACAAGTTGAGTTTTTACCAAAAAGTTCTATTTTGGTTTCATCTGACCATATGACATTCTCCCAATCCTGTTCTGGATCATCCAAATGCTCTCTAGCAAACTTCAAACGGGCCCGGACATGCACTGGCTTTAGCAGGGGGACAAGTCTGGCACTGCAGGATTTGAGTCCCTGGCGGCGTAGCGTGTTAGTGATGGTAGCCTTTGTTACTTTGGTCCCAGCTCTCTGGAGGTCATTCACTAGGTCCCCCCGTGTGGTTCTGGAATTTTTGTTCACCGTTCTTGTGATCATTTGGACTCCACAGGGTGAGATCTTGCGTGGAGCCCCAGATCACACCAAGCTGCTTACCTATTGCAGATTCAGGCTTCCCAGCCTGGTGAAGGTCAACAATTGTGTTTCTGGTGTCCTTTGACAGCTCTTTGGTCTTGGCCATAGTGGAGTTTGGAGTGTGACTGTTTGAGGTTGTGGACAGGTGTCTTTTATACTGATAAGGAGTTCAAACAGGTGCCATTAACAGAGGAGCCTCTTAAAGAAGAAGTTACAGGTCTGTGACAGCCAGAAATCTTGCTGGATTGTAGGTGACCAAATACATATTTTCCACCATAATTTGCAAATAAATTCTTACAAAATCAGACAATGTGATTATAGGCCAAAAATTACAGGCGTCTCTCGTCTTTTTAAGTGGGAGAACTTGCACAATTGGTGGCTGACTAAATACTTTTTTTGCCCCACTGTATATAAAAGAAAGAGATATAGTCAGGCCAACAACGTGAAACAATGATTTATTGTTAACTAATTTGAAACGTTTGAATAGTTCAAATAAGAAACTTGTGTTTGAAGAAATCAATTAATTAAACAGATCTAGAAATTAAACATTTTTAAGTATATTATTCATTAAAATATCAGTTTTTGGCTAGGAAAGTAGCACAACTTAGAAAATATCCAGCAGAAACTTTATAAGTATTGAACTAAAAACAGCTTAAATAGGATGCCTGTTAATCAAAGTTACAACAATTATCAGTATCCTCAATTGCAATTCCAGTTAAAAAGCAGTACCGTTATAAGGATCAGTGGGAAAAAAAATTCAACATGGCTCCGCTACTCACCTTAGAAGTAGATGCAGTCTACGGTGCTCACTGTCTAGCCTTCAGTAAGGTTCATGCTTCTACTGATGTCACCTTTAGTAACAAAGGGATTTACCACCGGGATATTGGGAGTAATATCCGGTGGATATATCAAATTGCAATTTTGAAAAAAATCTTTGCCAATTCATTCCCAAAGTGATTCAGTGCCATTCTTCAGTTATGTTGCGTTCTTTGTCGTCTCTTTATTCTATAATATATAAAGCACACAACATACTTCCTGTTAATACATGTAAACATAAAGGCATGCAGACATGGAAGCTGCTTCAAACATAATTATTTGTGTACAAATATATTATATACTAATATTTCCTTGGAGGGTCTTTCAATAAACATACCTGCATGACAGCATCTGGAGTACAGACAGGGGCCTGAGAGGCCCTTAGGTTGGGTAAGTTGGTTATACCGCTACTGCTACTGCTCGTCGAGGAGGGTGCCTCCTGAGACCCCTCAGACAGCACGGCCCAGGGGCGCTGACCAATACCAGTGGGCTGGAGCAGGCCCAACGCTTGTTCCTCTGCTGTGAGGACCTGAGATGAAGAAATATCGGTTCAGTCTCACAACCTGCACACAGGGTCTGAGACTTCTCAGATTCAACATTCAGATCCACTCAAACCATTGAGCATGGCAGTTCAGTTTGAAGACATACCGACACCAGGGCACAGATGGTGGCTTCATCTTGCTGGGACAAGGGTTTTGATGGGGATCGCATTTTTCTGAGAAACAAGCTGTGCCACTTTTGCCTGAGCTGGAACACCAATTTTGCCGTCTGGAAATTAGTGAAGAAAGAGGATAAACATGACAAAAACATTGAAACAAAACAAACGTCCTGAATGTAACCATTTCTCCTTATGATCACATTAGCACTGCCGCATGCGTTGACACCTGCATGTTTATCATGCCATTCGCAGGTTGAGAACCAATTAAGTTATCTGCCCCTTTTGTGATGTAGATCATAACCTTTTTCGAACCATGATCTCCTTTAAAAGTTGATACTGTATCGAGATCTACCAAGCCATATCGAAAGCCGTAGCATAGCCAGAATTTATTATGCAACTATATACAACACCGTTTTCTAACGCATACTTAACGTTACTATAATACCTTTATTGAAATCAATTTGCGTGGTGCAAAGAATAACCACAATTAAGCCAAGGACTGACCTGTAACAACACAACAGACAGAAAGTTGGAAGTTTTGATGTATTTTACATAACAGTAGGAGTAGGCTAGTGTGGATTTTTTGCCTTCTATTTTTTTTTTTACTAATTGTAATTCTTTTTAATACAATACCTTGAAAAATATCGATATTCGATACCATTTTCATTACGATGGGGAAAACAAGTTTGTTGTGCAAGTGAAATATTCAATGTGGAAACTACTTGGTTAGAGTGTATAAAGCTAGGATACAGCTGAGTGGAAGATAACATTTTTCCTCCTAAAATAATGATCAGTTGGTCATTATCAGTTGGTAGCCTATGAGAAACAAAAAGGTAGATACCTTGAGAACCCATTGTACAATTCTGATACTTGACCCAGCTCTCGAAAGGTCAGGGCAAATATAATTGAATGACACCAAGCCAAACACTCGCAAATATACCATATTGCCACCAGATAGCGATGAACAACAGGTGTTCTGACTGAAGGCAATTTACCTATTTATCAGAAACGTTCTTACTGTACGTCAAACCAAAAGATATAAAGCGTTTTGAGCGATAAACGCCCATTCGCTTTCTATTAGACAAGCGCGATAAAAGCGATAAAACGCTTGATCGATAGCTTTAAAGCTGTGAAACTGTAAATGAGAGTTGAAAACAGCTCAACTCTATGCAAATGAGCTAGTAGTGTTTCGGCTGCAAATGACCACCAGGCAATCTGAATGTGGATGTCTCTTGCCGGCGTGGGTCCCAGTAAACATACGCGCAAGAGCAATATGAGCTGTACATATTTTTGTCAGCGTCGCATTTTGAGCTATTCTGCGATTTTGCGTATTTTACAGCTTTTGGTGTGAACCTACAATAAGTCATTGATTGTAAACACTGTGGCATCCCGCCCCTTCAACCTCGGCCCAGGCGGGTCCGAGGGTCAGTGGTGGACGGGGTATACCTCAGCCACCCACTAACCGGCGACAGAGAGCTCTTCTCTCCCCCCAATCAGCGAGAAAGGGGGACACCTGGCCGGAGGGAGGAGAAAGCCCAGGAGCCATCTTAAAAGGGACAACAGGACAGGAAGGGGGAGACGCAGAGACGACTCTAACTGCCATGGGACTAGAGGCTCTCGGAGACCCTAGAACGAGTACATGTGTTTGATCTCTTGCAATAAATGCGGAGTACGTCTTTACCCTTGTGTACCGTGTGATTCATACGGGGAACCTGACACCTTGGGGGAGCGGGTTACCACAACACCATGGCAAAATTGGGCCCAGACACTGGATTATCTGTTTATGGTGGTTTTATGCGATCACACTCACCTTTGAGGAAAAAAACAACAAAGGTAAAAGATATACTTTTCTTTTTTTTCTGCTTGTAAAAAGGAAATGGGAAGATTTGTTATTTTAGTCAGAGTTATATGGTTTGGATTGTCACAAAATAATCTTAAAACAACAGTGTGATGTAATGATGAATAAGGTATGATAATGATATCTTTTTAATTTTTCCTTTCCTCCCACACAGACAAAAGAAAATGCCAAAAAGACCCGGGCAGAAGAATACCTTAGACCGATTTGTTAAAAGATGTAAGAACATGGAGGAGGACAGGGATGGAGGAGAGGAGAACAGGAATGACAGACAGGACAGGGATGGAGGAGAGGAGAGCAGGAATGACAGACAGGACAGGGATGGAGGAGAGCAGAGCAGGAATGATAGACAGGACAGGGATGGACAAGAGGAGGACAGGAATGACAGACAGGACAGGGATCGAGGAGAGGAGAGCAGGGATGAGGAGAAACAGGCAAAGAAGACAGAAGAACAGACACCTGTTTGATCCTGTCTATATTAAGATGAAGATCACACAGGGTCAAGCATGTTCTGATGCTGAAAAGACATCTTTGCTCCAAAACAGGTGGGTTCCTGCAACTGCAGATTATCAGTATCCTCAATCGCAATTCCAAAAAAAGCAGTACCGTTATTGGTATCACTGGGAAAAAATATTTAACTTTTCAAAGGCTTGTTAATGCAGTTTGCACTGTTTCAATGAATGGAACTAATTTTCTCAACACATCTTTGATTCATTTTGTCCAGCATTTGCAAGCTGTAGACTCTCTGTCCAGTCAGACACATATTGTGTAATTGATATTTTTAGTATTCAGTTCAATTAATTCAATCCAAGTAAATGGAACACTCACAAGATGTCACCAAAATCATACTGTACCTTTTAAATCTTTCAGAAAACGATGCAAGTGTATCGAATTATATCGAATCGTATCGAATCATATCGTTGACTGAATATCGTGATATATATCATATCGTGAGCTGAATATCGTATATCGTATCATATCGTGAGATGAGTGTATCGCTACAGCCCTACATACTTGCCCAAGACAAATTTCAACTCGGGGGACAATAAAGTTTATCTCATCTCATCGTCATCTCATCTCACTGGCTAACGTTAGCTATGTAATGTAACGAGAAGGCCAAAACACCTCCATTCCGACACCCCGCACTTTTCCGAACCCCCCCCCCCCCACACTTCCGAAACACAGCTGTTTCGACCCCCTACCCCTTCAGCTGTCCGTGGTGCTGAACCAGGTGACGTTGTTTAAGCCACACGCGTTGTGGCTTGTCTGTGAAACGCGCGCTGCTCAGTTACTGGGCAGATCTGTCCCACTTGCTTTCGCCCTCACTTCACAGAGTAAAAGAAATACACAAAAAATCTTTGCTCGGTGCTTTGGTTGGGTTTAGGCAATGAAGAAAGGAGTTGGTTAAGTTTAGTCAAAAGACCAGGTAGAGGCAACAGGCAAGGCAGGCCAGAAGCGTATTTGCTTGTTTTGCAGTTAATTATGCACATAATCTGTTTGACCCCAAAAAGGAAAAAAGGATCAATGTACAGCCTCCGATTCCTTTCTGATTGCGTCCGTCTGTCAGTTCAGAGTGGGGGGGCGCTCACCAACACAGATTTAGACAGATTCATCAATAATATTTGAGAGAAATAGGTATTTTGTGTATATAGCTGATTTTTTAGATCTTTGAGTTCAGATCATGAAAAATGGGAGCAAAAACAAAAGTGTTAATATTTTTCTATAGCCAGCTTTTTTAACTTTGTCAATTGAATTTGATTGACACAAAATAATCTTAAAACAACAGTGTGATGTAATGATGAATAAGGTATGATAATGATATCTTTTTAATTTTTCCTTTCCTCCCACACAGACAAAAGAAAATGCCAAAAAGACCCGGGCAGAAGAATACCTTAGACCGATTTGTTAAAAGATGTAAGAACATGGAGGAGGACAGGGATGGAGGAGAAGGAGAGGGATGAGAATGGAAATTTCATACATTTTGTCAATTGGAAAGCAGAATTTGATTCTGCCCTTCAGAAACACCTTAAGACAGCACCCCAGAATTCAAAATACCCATCCCCAAAAGTTCAAAATGAGTTGACAGAGTGTTGTGCCCAAGAAATAAGAGATGGCTTGATAGCGAAAATAAAAGAGGCCAGATATTTTACAGTACTCGCAGATGAGTCCATGGACTCCATATGTCTCCGGTATGTGGATGAGGAAGATGGAAAAGCTGAAATAAGAGAAGACTTCCTTGGCTTTGTCCATTACTTAAACAAGATGCAGATCACCACAGGGTCAAGCATGTTCTGATGCTGAAAAGACATCTTTGCTCCAAAACAGGTGGGTTCCTGCAACTGCAGATTATCAGTATCCTCAATTGCAATTCCAAAAAAAGCAGTACCGTTATAAGGATCAGTGGGAAAAAAAATTCAACTGGCTCCGCTACTCACCTGAAGAAGATGCAGCCTACTGTGCTCACTGTCTAGCCTTCAGTAAGGTTCATGCTTCCACTGATGTGACCTTTGTAACAAAGGGCTTCACAGACTGGAAGAAGGCAGTGGGAGACAAGAGAGGTATTCTCCCAAAACATTGCTTAACAGTAGGCCACCAAAAAGCCACTGAACTTGCAGAGAACTACCTGTCTGTGGTCCAAGGGAAAAAGCAGGATATCAGTTCAGTCCTGAGCCAGCAATATGCCGAACGGGTAAAGAGTAACAGGGAGAGCATGCTATCTATAATAGATATAATCACTAACCTTGGCCAGAGAAACATAGCTTTTCGGGGAGGATGGGAAGGGGAGGGTGAGAATGGAAATTTCATACATTTTGTCAATTGGAAAGCAGAATTTGATTCTGCCCTTCAGAAACACCTTAAGACAGCACCCCAGAATTCAAAATACCCATCCCCAAAAGTTCTAAAATGAGTTGACGAGTGGTTGTGCCCAAGAAATAAGAGATGGCTTGATAGCGAAAATAAAAGAGGCCAGATATTTTACAGTACTCGCAGATGAGTCCATGGACACTATTGGAACTGAACAGTTATCCATATGTCTCCGGTATGTGGATGAGGAAGATGGAAAAGCTGAAATAAGAGAAGACTTCCTTGGCTTTGTCCATTACTTAAACAAGATGCAGCCACCATCAGTGAGGCCATCCTCAGCCAGCTCTCAAAATGGGGTCTTGAGGCAACCCTCCTCAGGGGTCAGGGCTATGATGGGGCCTCCACGATGAGTGGACATGTGAGTGGGGTACAAAAGAGAATCCAGGAACTACATCCCAGGGCAGTGTACACCCACTGTCGGAGCCATGCGTTTAATCTAGTAGTGGTGCATGGCTGTTCAGACATTCCTTTAGTGAGGAACACGATGACCATTGAAAAGATCGCTGTTTTCTTCTCAGCTACAGGTGCCAGGAAATCTGCCTTACAGGAAGAGAACATAAGAGAAGGTGCCCAGTCAAGGACAGCAGGGATCCCGCTGATGTCAGACACCAGATGGGGCAGCAGAGCAACTACATTAAATGCCTTTGTAGAAAAGTTCACTGATGCTCATTCTGCTTTAGAGACCATGGAAACAGAACCAACCTCCATCTCTGGAAAGGCCAGTAATCTCAAGCATAGTATGGAATCATTCGAGACTATCATCACTGTTGTGATGACCAACCATGTCCTAGGTTACCTGCAACCCCTCACCAAAACGTTACAGTCTACTAACTTGGACATCATCACAGCCTACAAGGAAGCACAGAATGTGCGTAAAGTCATAGCAAATCAGAGGTGTGAAGAAGGATTTAGAGGATGTTTCAAAAAAGCATCAGCCATGACCAACTCTGTCAATGTCATCCCAGCCAAGAGAAGGGTGTGTCTCAACCAGAACTACAGAGCTAATGTAGCCTCTGAGTGAGTGGAAGACCACTACAGGATAAACTTATTTTATCCATTCGTTGACCACATCACCAGTGAGCTGGATGCCAGGTTCTCTGAAAGAAACAAGCCTGCAATGCTAGCAGCTTACCTGGTGCCAAAAGATCTAAAAAAGCTGACAAAGGAAAGAGAGGAAGAGCTGGTCAAGTGGTACAGAGAAGATCTTCCTGACCCACATACAGTCACACAGTAAATAGAACGCTGGAGATACAAGTTCACGGAGAGTGATGAAGCCCTGACTGGATCATGTTTGGAAACGCTGAATGAAACATACATGCCCTTCTTTCCTGACATACACTGTGGGTTTTTTTAGTGATATGGCTAGCTGTCAACCGAGAAGAAGCAAACATGGAGTATTTTGATAGCGATGGCAGTGATATTGACGTAGAATTCAAAGGATTTG
>OLKM01004754.1:0-20235 GCA_900291075.1 Melanogrammus aeglefinus | reverse complement strand
CCTAACCAAGCTAGCCGCTTAGAAAAGCTAACGTCTTTACGACCACAAAAACAACACAATTTACGGCAGCTCCATTGCCAAATTCTCCATTCTTTAACCAACGTGGTTTGCCGAGAGTGAAATGACGTTGACGCAGGCCCATTGAAAAGAAAGGGCCCAAAAAACGTAGGCACGTCACATGTTTAAAGCCGTTTTTGTTTTTAATTAATTAAATATTAAAATATATTATATATATATATACAATTATTTCGTTGTAATATTCTATCTATAAGTAGACCATAACTTTTTTTTTAATTATCGTTATAACAAGATCTGTATCTGACCATTGAAAATCCACTTCCTGGCCCACAACTAGATCATCGGCGTCCCTAGCAACCTGACGTCGTGAAACCATGCTAGGGAGATCATAAAACTAACTATCAAGCTAAAGATCAGACACATTCACTGACTGAAGATTATGCAAGTAAAAAGTATATTTCTCGCTAGAATGTTATGGAGAAAAAAGTTAATGTGAAATCTCTCATATATATATATAATATATATATATATATATATAATATATTATATATATATATATTTAATATTACGTAACCATTTCCCCCAAATTGCTGGGAGAACGGTATCGACCCCTGTTGGTGCTAATTCCTCCATTCATTTAGATGGGCGGTAGAAACGTGGTATAGCATTTGTGGTTTTGGCATAAACATAACACTAGGGCGCACTGTACTATATCTGCCACACCACCCTTTTCTGAAGGCTCTCTCTCTCTCTCGCTCTTCTCTCTTTCTCTCTCGTATCGTTTTGTGGAGCACGTTAATTGTCTGAGAACACTCCCCTTCAGAATGCATTGGTTTACATTTCGTTCTTTGGAGCATGGTTATTTTTATTTATTTTCAGCTTTTGAGGAGGTGCTTCAAAAATGCAAATTTTTCTGCAATAATCCAAAACCCAGTGGAAAAACGCGTTGGCTTTTTCTCAAGAGAACCCAGGGCGACACTCACCTCCGGGTTGGCCGACATACGTCATCCCTCCACCACTCTACTGTAAAAACACATGTTCAAGTTGAATGATGATAATAATAATAATAATAATAATAATAATAATAATAATAATGATAATAATAATAATTCTGCCATAGTATTTATTTTAGGGGGGGGCATACAAGTCTTTTGGCCATTCGTAGTGTTGATCAGCAGAGAAATAATTTGTCCGCAAAGACGGTGACGTCGCTTAGCAACGGAAGACGCTGGGGTTGACAAGTCACCGGACTACCCATGCAAGTGAACGGAACGTTCCACGGCATTAGGAAGAACCATGTAATAAGCGTGGCATAGATTTCTCCTCAGATTAGGCCAATAAACCAATGATAAAATAAAAATAAAAACCCTCGATCAAAGGCCCGAGGATAGTGGTGGGAAATATCGGCCCGACCCGGCCCGCGGGTCGGGTCGGTTCGGGCTCGGGCTCGGGCAGAGATTCTAAACACTGACTGGAACTACTTAGCAGGTTTCTGTAGGCCTATATCAGGAGTTAATGCACTCCCTGCAGCCGGTCAGTACCTATACGAGTAAACCCCCGGACCGTGGTATAAACAATATTATTCACGAGTTATAATCAACTCCTACACATCAATATTAATGATAACCCATCAAATGTTCTGTAAGGTGCCCTTGGGTGCCTTGAAAGGCACCTCTAAATTAAATGTAGCATTATTATTATTATTATTATTATTATTATTATTATTATTATTATTATTAAATACGGTAATGAATTTCTAGATGTTCATGGCAACGTCCGCTCACGACACTGGACTGGCGACAGGCATCGACGCATAGCCCAAAAACAAGATAATAGATGGCTAGATAAAATAAACATCAAGATATACAATTCTAAAAAGAACAGATGAAGCAGCTACCCTTTTTTCCTTCGCGGTTTGCCTATAGAGCAGCGCACCTGCATTTTAATATATCCGTGTGAATTGTCAACAATTTTCTCAGAATCAAAGGTGAAAGTAGAAACGGGTGGCCAAAAGCTGTACATATTTTTAGTTATCACAGACAATTTTAAGTAGAAACGGGTGGCCAAAAGCTGTCATAATGTTAGTTATCACAGACCATTTACAATAAATGTTCTGTACGAGCTCCTTAAGGGACATTAGGGAGAACGCTCCCGGACAGAACCTTAGTTTGGAAGTCGTGCTTAGTGACGAGACAAATACTTCCAATTGTTATATATTCTTTGAAAAATACGTGTCCCTGATCACATTTCAATAGATTACATAACATGACAGTGCCACGTATTTTCGTGAGACTGGGTTGCCTGTACGCTGGCCGGCGTTCGATACATTATCCCTTAGCATAACCAGCAAAGACAATGGTTTTATTCCCATGATTTAAACGGCATGCGAGCTGCTGGTTTCAGCTTCCATAGCAAACATCATAGCAGCCAAACATGTTATTATGTGGAGACGACTGAAATATTCTTCGTCATAACTATCAAACCAAACATCCTTCACATTCGCCGAGCGACGATTATGAAATTAAGATGCACATTTCTCGCTAAAAATGTTTACATAAACACTTTTAATGGCGTAACTATGCTAAAATATCATATTTTCCACCCAGAATAAAAAGTATGTCCGCCATTTTCACAGAAAAATATCCTAAAAACTATCCAATAGGAAAGATGCTCACAGCGTCTATCCGTGACGTAGTCGGGCCAATCAGAAATGCATTGGTTAACATTTCGTGATGCGTTCCACGAAAAAAGTCGAAAAATCGTACTCTGGGACACGATTCAATAGATTAACGTTTCGTGCGCTTGAGCACGAGATCTCGTGATACCGGGTTGGGTGTGTTGATGTGTCAGTGATGCTGCTAGCTGTGTTTATTTGCCTTATGGTGAAAAACTACGAGCTGTAAAGCTGTGAGTTGATGGTGCTAGCTTTGAAATGATCAATTCTTCCAGTGATCTATAGCTTGCTGAGAAGAAAATACAATTTAAAGGTTTTTTTTGAAGTGGTTTATTTGAACAGATTAAAAGAGTTAAAAGTGTCAATCATTTATGTTTTACACTGTGTTAAGTTACCTAGAATATGATATTATTGATAGAAAACTAACTGAAATGTATTAGATAGACAGACTTCTCATGAGTCTTTTGGCTTTGTTGTCAAGGCCGGGTTTTTTGTGTGGATCGGAAAAAAGATATTGAACCCTGGAACATCTGTATCCTGCTTGCTCTCCCTGGGGTCCCGCAGCGGTGTGCAGACAGGCGAGCTACCCCATCAGAGCGATCCTCTTGGACCAAGAACAATAAGGCAAATTCTTGTAGTTTCTGCATATTGATATTTTTCCTTAGTTTTCAGGAGTGTTGTTCACATGGACTGAGACAGATCGAACCCTTAGAATAGGCTGATCTCATTTTTTTTACCGTGTTTTATTAGTGTAATTGAAATGTGTTATTTAGGGATGTATTAAGTATTCAGAGGTATTTTGAAACCTGTTTATATTTTATTTGAAAGGGTTGACTCTTTTCCAGAGTCTTTGCTTGAGAGCAAGGTTGTAAAAGTATTAAAAAACTTCCTGGTTTCAGTAAAAAAAGGTAGTAAATAATATAAAAAGTATAAATATAATTATAAACCTAAATATAGATAACTTCATATTAAATTAGAATTGAATTGAAATTGAATTGAAAAAGTTTTTATTTCAAACAAGTAAATAATAATTAAAAAATAATAATAATAAACAATCAAATAAATGAAACAAGTGGACAGTTACAATAAAGTAATGTTTTACCACACAATGAAAACCACAAAAGAAGAAACTGTCTTAACACTTGCTTTACCTTTTCGAAAAGGGGTGAGAAGACGAAAACTTATTTAATCTCACCCCTTTCTTCCTAATTTATTTATCTATAATGAATTAGCTTCCTTATATAATAATCATCAAAAATAATTGTATATTAATTATACATTAGTTTACAATATGATAACAATTCATTACTACCTGCGTATTTATCTAATAATATTGTCAATTTATCTTTTAATAATATCGAATTAAACATTCAATATTCTAAAGTGATTGTCCAATATATACATACATGAAAACATATACACTATGTTAGACACCTTCTTCATCCCTGTACCTTGTAAAAATAAATTTCTTTGTATTTTTATTTTAACTGATTAATGTTTGGACATTTCCTTGATCTCCCACTCAAACTGTTCCACAGTCTTACACCACATATTGAAATACAAAAACATTTCCTGGTCGTACGGACGCTGTTCACTTTGAAATTTAATTTTCCCCTTAAATTATAACCCCCCTCACGATCACTGAATAATTTTTGTATGTTTAAGGGTAATAGGCCTATGTTGATTTTAGCCTTAAACATTATCTGTGTGGTTTGAAATTCCACCAGATCTGTGAATTTTAATAATTTTGACCGTATGAATAGTTGTTGAATCGTTTTTTTTGGCTCATTTCCTTAGTGATGATTGTTTCTAGATGCTTTAAATTCTCCCCAGAACAGAAAATATTAGTGTCATCAGCAAACAAAACCAACCTCAAGACATTTGAAACATTACAAATATCATTAAATATACAATATGAACAGTTTAGGACCCAACACTGACCCCTGAGGGACGCCACAAGCAATGTCCAAACATTGTTGAGAAGACAATTCCCCAACTTCACAAACTGCTGTCTTTTGCTCCAAATAGCTTTTTAACCCAATCCAATACTATCCCCCTTATTCCATACCTTTCCAATTTATCAAATAAAATGTCATGATTGATTGTATCGAAAGCTTTTCTGATATCAATAAATACCCCTACTGCATATTTTTTCTGTTCAATGGCGTTTGTTATTTCCTCAACTGATTCTATTACTGCAAGTGATGTTGATCTGTTGGTTCTGAATCCATATTGACTGTCATTAATTAATTTGTGCTTTTCTAAGAATGTATCTAGTCTATTGTTGAAGATTTTTTCTAATATTTTGAGAAACTGTGTGAAGTAGCGAGACTGGTCTGTAGTTTGTGAAGTGATGCTTGTTCCCAGTTTTGTACAAGTGGTATAAACTTTTGCTGTTTTCATTTTGTTTTGGAAATTTACCAGTTTGAAATGATAAATTACAGATAAACGTCAATGGTTTTGAAATCCCCTCAATGACTTTCTTGACCAATGTCATGTCGAGGTCATTAAGATCAGTAGACTTTTTGTTTTTAAATTTTGTAACAATATCCAATATTTCTTTCTCCTCTACTGCTTTGAGAAACATTGAGTAGGGATTTCTCTCCAATAATGTACTATAATCTTCACCAGATGTCCCTGGATCAGGAGTTTTTTCTGCCAGTTCAGGTCCAACATTTACAAAGAATTGATTAAAACTGTTAGCTACGTCATCCATATTATAATTTGCATTATCCTTATCAATAAAATACTTAGGATAACTTATTTGCCTAGGGCTATTTCTTATAATACTGTTTAGTATATTCCATATTCCTTTAATATTGTTCTTGTTATCATTTAATATTTTCTTATAGTATTCTTTCTTGCTTGTTCGTATAATATTAATTAATTTATTTTTATATATTTTATATTTATTCTCTGCATCTTTAGTTCTGTGTCTTAGGAAATCTCTGTAAAGTGTGTTTTTCTTTTTTACAGGCATTTCGTAATCCCTTTGTGATCCATGACATTTGTATATTTTTAGTTGTATAATGTATTCTTGAATTGGACAGTTTTTTATCATATAATGACCTAAAATATTCGTAGAAAATTTTCGTATGCACAGTCAATGTCATTTGCTTGGTGTATTATTTCCCAGTTCTGAGCCAAGTCGTTTTTTAGGGCGTTGATGGATTCTTCTGACTTCACTCGTTTGTAATCTGTTTGTTTATCCAGTTTATTCTTGTAATTGCAGTCATAGATTGTAAAGACTGGCAAGTGGTCACTGATGTCATTAATCAATAATCCACTTATTGTGTTGTTTTCGATTTCATTTGTGAATATATTATCAATCAAAGTGGCACAGTGGGATGTAATTCTACTGGGTCTGATGATTTTCGGAATTAGGCTCATACTGTACATTGTATTGACAAATTCCTCTGTAATGTTGTGTTTGTTAGGATTTAACAGGTCGATATTGAAATCTCCACAGATAAAACCTATTTTGCTATTTATTTGAGAAAACATGCCCTCTATCCATTCATTAAATATTTCAATGCTAGACCCAGGAGCCCTATATATACAGCTAATTATGACACAGTTGTCATACAATCCAATACCCTAAAGTTTAACGACACATCCACATATATTGCTACTCCTCCTCCACCCTTGTTTTTTCTTTTATTATACCTGAGTTCATAACCATTTAGTTCGAAGTCGATCCCTTTGACCGTGTTGATCCATGTTTCAGATATGGCAATTATGTTGAATGGTTGTGTGAATTTATTTACATATTCCTTGATATTATTGAAATTTGCATACATACTCCTGCTATTAAAGTGTATAATTGATAGTTTGCCCTTTGATGTAATGTCCCGGTTATACTGGTCATCTGTGTAGTAGCAGCATTTGTTGTCATTGTTAATATTCGAGAAGAAATTATTGTCCGGGTCTATGTCATGTTCCAAATCCTGTAGATTGTGATCAGAGTACTCACATGTTTTTAACTCCAGTTGGTCTTGCTCGATTATCCTCTGATATATTTCGGTGTTAATTCCAGGTGTATTTGACTGCATTCCGTCAGTGTGTGTCATGATTGTGTGTGTGTCTGCATGTTACCTCATATTCCAATTGTTGATTATTGGTATTTGACCAGCTCTGCGACATCTCTAATTACCAGCACTTTAGCTTCCTCCGGTGGCCCGTTGAGTTTGATGAAAATCTTGCAGTTTGTGGTCCAGGTGTTTTGTATTTTTTTCTGTTTCTTGAGGTAGCGTGCGTTTTTGGCTATTTCGGCGTTGCGTTTGGTGAGATGCTCGTTTAGGTATACATCCGTTCCCTTCAGACGTCTACCTTCTCTCAGCAGAGCGATCTTATGCTTTCTATTGACAAACCGGATGATTATGGCCGGTTTGTCACTACTATTTCTCCTTGGCAGAGGGTGGCATACCTCGATATTATTGCAGTTCAGGTGTATCCCTTTGGACTGCAGGAAGGCAGCCACCTGTTGCTCCGTTGAGCCAACATCCAGTTCACCGTGCCCCCCCTCGCTGTCAGCTGTCACCGCCCGGGCGTATGACCGGGGTTTGACTTGCAGCCCGGAGACAATCACATTATTGATCCTGGTGTACTGTTCTAGCTCTTCTACTTTATTCTCCAGGTCGGCAAGTTGCTTATCTTTTTCGGCGTTTTGGATCCGTAAAGTTTTTACCTCTTTTACGAGGTCCAGAATACTGCTCTGAAGCTTTCTGACAGCAGTAACTTCCTCCGTCAGGAAGTTGAGCGACTTCTTTATGTCCTCAACATCCTCCTCCATCTGTAAATTCTTTTTAGGTCCCATAGCCTGATATCCCGATTGACTCTTGATTTATTTATTTTTTATTTTCGTAATTCGAAAATAGCCTAGATAGCTTAGCTACCGTCCCGGTGGCGTCTGCGATGTTATGTTTGTTTTGAGTCCTTCGTAATTCGAAAATAGCCTAGATAGCTTTACCGTCCGGTGGCGTCTGCGATGTGAACAGTAGCCATAAATAATAACTAATACATAGACAAATAATTACATTAAAAGTACTTTAAGGTAAAACAAACCTGAAACCAGGAAAGGTGACATAAAATAAGGGTATAAATAAGAAAGGTGTTTGTGATCATTTTAATCTTTTCCACATTTTATTTTAAATCACTTTAGGTATAATTGTTCTGTTTATCATTTTTTCTACTTAAATAAATAAAACCAAAAGGTAAGAGAAAAACAGCTTTGAAAATAAGAAAAAAAAAAGACATTCTCTTAACTTTGAAATATATATCTCTTGTTTCCGTGTGTCATTTCTGGTGCAGACAGTTACCATATCTTATATCATATCAGTGTTCATTAAAAGACACCAGGTACCGGTTACACTAGTCTCCCCGGATACATAACGTATGCAAATGACAACATAGACATAAATGAGGAGACCCTTGATGGTAAAGGAACCTTTCATGCTTCCTGCTGCTTTCAGACAAAGTAAACCTGAAGAAGAAATCCCCAAAATAATGCTGAAATCTGGGAGATCAAAGTCAGTCTCAATTCCACCAGGAGTGTTTGAATTCAGGTATGCTAACATGGGATCGCAGAAGCCCCCTCCAACATTTCATGGATCAGTTTCACCTGAGATCTTGCCTGGATTATATGCAAACTACAGAACATAATCAGGTTGTTCCATCTTGGAGTGGCTTCAACCACCTTATGTCAAAATCAGATCACCCAAAAACAGTAGCTGGAATGATGCCTATAATAAATTCTCCAGCACATGACTATGACACAATTTGGACAGTGTTACAGAACTGCCACAAAATGACTACAAAACTGGGCCAAAGGTACACAATCATAACCTTTGATGAGCAGCTCTACTGCAAAGCAAAGATGCTTCAGTGGCACCACCAAAAAGAGCGTGAGGATATTATTATTCTCTTGGGTGGCTTTCATGTCCAGATTAACTTTTCAAAGGCCGTTGGACAGCATCTTGCTGATTCTGGATTGAGGGACATTCTTGAGGAAAGTGGTGTGTTCGGAAAGAACACAGCTGAAAACATCATGAAGGGAAAGGGATGGAACCGTGTAGCCAGCGCACACAAACTTACCTTTGAAGCACTTTGGAGAATATTGTGGCCAACCTTTCTGCAATGGGTGGATGACAATGATAGCACAATAGACAACAGTTGCCTCGAGTTGGCAGATGCACTCTCTGAACACATACTATGTGGAGAAATCGAGGCAGCTGCAGCATGCTATGAAGAACTTGTTCTGAAAGTTGGAGAGGTTCAGGATCTGTTTGACAAGGCTAATGAAGACAAACCAACATTTACCTTCTGGCGACAATACATGGACCTTGTGTCTATTTTCCTGGCATTCACACGGGCACTGAGATGTGGGGACTGGAAGCTTTACATATCTGCCTTCAAGAGCATGATGCCCTGGTTTGCTACATATGATCACACCCACTACACAAGATGGGGTGCTGTATTCATAGCAGACATGGAACATCTGGCACAGACGGCACCACGGGTCTACCAGGGCTTCCTAGATGGTGATTTTGTAGCCAAAGAGGCCAAACACAGCTTTAATAAGGTGCCATTTGATCTTTGCCTTGAGCACATCAACAAAACCGGAAAGGTTACTGGAGGATTGGTAGGCATCACTCGAAATGAGACAGCTAGAAACCGTTGGTCCATCACCTACAAGGATCACCTACAGGGCACTAGATCCCTGTTTGGACTGACACATGATGGAGAAGATGAAGAGAACCACAAAGACTGCCTTCCATCAAGAATCAGAAGGGATAATGATGATGTCATTCAACTTGTAGACCAATTCCAGAGATATCATGTCTTCCTACTGGAGAATATGTATGAGTTGGTGTCTTTGACAACCGGTGATGTTGCTTCAGAAGATATACTGAATGACTTATCACATGCTGCAGAGACTGGGAAACAAATGGTAACTGAGCTGGTGAAAAAAAGAATGAGCACAATGAACACAAACTTCCATAACAGCCTCACTAAGAGAAAACTCAAAACATTCTCAAATCTTTACAGAACAGATAGCAAACTTGGAAAACTCGTGTGTGTGAAGCCTGACAGGGATATTTTCCGTTGCATCATTGTATCCATGGACAGTGGCAGAGAGGTTAACATAGATGGGCTTCTCCAAGAGGCACTGTGTGCAATCCCCCTCTCACTTGCCACAACAGAGTCAGTGCTCACACCTACTAGCAAAGCTGCCTTAGCCACCATACTACAAGAGACAGGGCTAAGTCCATCTCTTGTGAGAACATGCACAATCATTGATGGGATGGCTTTAGTAAGAGCAATAGGAAAACCACAAAATGCATCAACCCCTGGGGATTATGCTCACATTTTCATACAGAAAGTGACTGGCAATCTACATGGGAACATTACTAGAGTGGATCTAGTCTCTGATCAGTAGCTACAGAACTCTATAAAGGCTGGAACAAGAGCAAAACGCAGTACTACTCTGCGAAAAATTCGCACCATTGTCAGTAGGGGTGTAACGGTACATGTATTTGTATTGAACCGTTTCGGTACGGGGTGCTCGGTTCGGTACGGAGGCATACCGAACGAGTTTCCATACGGACATATTAAGTAGAGGACCGCATGTGTGGAACATGCTGCAGCCGCACATGCACAGTTGCGCACACCGTAGCTGTGTTCGAAATCGTTCCCTATTCACTCACTCACTATTCCCTAAATAGTGTTCATGATATAGTGCACTATTTAGGGAACGAACAAACCAGATTTCGGACACTACGCTGAACATTTCTAAACGTCATTTGTGTCAGTAAATAATCCGGCTATTTTTTATGTGATGCAGACAGATGCGCCAACATCATGTAAACAAACCGGGCACTCACGAGGAAAGCTGGAGGTTGTATTGATGTTGAATGTTACATTTCCATGTTCAAGTTTTTTTTAATTAATTTTGAATGTTAAATATTCCATGTTAAATCCCAAAAAAATTGTTGACATTTCTAAACGAAAGCCGGAGACTCCATCATTAAATGTATTCATTTTCGCGGTTATTCAGCTTCTTCTTCTCCTCCGGAAAAGCACGACCACATTGCATTGTGGTATACGGGAGTACACTCAAATTTTGGGTATTTTAAGTGCACTGTATAGTGCATGAAATTAACCACTGAGAATTCGATCACCACGATAAAATGGCGAGCACCCTATATAGTGGTCGGCATTTTCTGAGCAACAACTTGAAACTGTTTAGTGTTGCAATTTTTCATTGTTGTATTGTTGTATTGTCTAATGTTCCTATTGTTAAAAGCACGAACAACTAGCACATTTATATTTTGCATTTTGTTTTCTTACTGTACCGAAAATGAACCGAACCGTGACCTCAAAACTGAGGTACGTACCGAACCGAGACTTTTGTGTACCGTTACACCCCTAATTGTCAGTAATGATGTAAAGATACCAGCTAACTGGAATAGTTTCATTGAAATGGACGAAAACAAGGCCAACCTGACACAATTCATTTCAATTGAACTTGAAAGGCATGTCATTCAGTGTGGTCTTGAAATTGTAATAAGTGGGGGATTTGATGATGCTGAAAAATTGGCAATGGCAGCTGGGATTGATGGTTCCCACCTATGGGCTGTACATGAAAAAGCAGATACCCACATATTGCTACATGCTGTTCATGCCAAAATCAAAGGGTATGAGAGGCTCATCATTCAGTGCAGAGACACGGATGTACTGTTGTTGCTTCTTGTGTTTGCACACCTGTTGAGCCCAGAAATATTTGGATGAAAGCAGAACCTGCTGAGAAACCACGCTACATAAAGTGCATGATATTAAAATGTCAAATGAGATTCTGAATGGTCTGTTGGCATTTCATGCCATCACTGGATGTGACACTACCAGTCAGTTCACTATATAGGGAATAGGGAAAAGGATGGCGTGGAAAGTGTTCCAGCTGTGTGCTCATCTTCTCCACAACTTTGGCGAGGATGAAGTACCAAGTTCAGCTATTCTATCCTCAGCAGAATAGTTTGTCTGCAAACTTTATGATCCAAAAACGACCAGCACTTCAGTCCATGAAGTATGCTGTGCCCTGTTTCGGAAAGTGAAAGCCAAAGTGGATACTTTACCACCAACTCAGGATGCCTTGTCTCTGCACATCATGAGGGCCCACTATCAAACAAAGGTTCGGAAACAGTCACTAGTTACCCATCCACAGTTGCCCTCACCAACCAGTTGTGGTTGGCACATGAAGGACGGAATTCTTGTCCCCCAGCTTTTAACCAAAGAACCTGTACAGGCCAGGTGCTTGGAGCTGACGATATGCGGATGCAAGCAAAGTGGAAGTCAGTGCAGTACCAGGCAGTGTCGATGTCGAAAAAGTGGAATATTTTGGGGTGGGGCATGTGGGTGTGCCTGTGCAGCTTGGTGCAAGAATACTCAGGTACTCAAATCATTACTATTTGGCATGATAATTGTTTTTCCTGTTTTGTAGATTACATTTATATTATGCCCTTGGGGTAAGCCATTTTTGTATTGGGAAGGTATTCATTATCAAAACAGTCAACTCTTCTTTTGTGTCCCTGACCAGGACTCAGACTGAGCACATGGACATGGTCCCTGGATGCCTCCCGTTGGCTGCCTACCTGAGTGCCACTGCTTGGATGGGGAAAAACATACCTTTGCCATATTACATAGACTATTTTTATTACTATTTTTCATATGACTATTTTTAAAACTATTACATATTTATTACGACTAACTAGTTACTGACCCCTAACCCTAAATGAGGAAGAGAGCAGTAACTATAGTGATATGTCAATTAAATATAATTTGTGTTACAACCTGGTACATTAATGAAGTCAAATAGCACCATAGACCACCATCTAGAATTCTACATTTTCGCCTGGACATTTTAAGTATTATAACTTGTGTAGCATTGCACTGTCTCTCCCTACAAGCTTTAAACTTGGCATGACTCATTCCCATAGATAGGGGTACTGATTTACAGAGGTTTTGGGATACTATGTTATGTTTTCCAGCTGATAATCACTTTGAAAACTGGTTCTCTTTAGGCGGAGATTGTTTTTTCATGTTCTAGTTTGTTTTCTCTTAAACTGTACAATAAATGTTCATTCTGATACTTTAGAAGACATCCCATGAGTGTTAGCTTTCATTTGATACCACATTTTATGTATATGGTCCTTGTGGTTGTGGAGGTATTAAAAATGTAATGTTGGCATGTTGTATTGAGAAGGAAACCAAAAGATTGGCCTGAAATTGCTTGTTAAAGTCACAAAAATAATTTTTCAGCTTGACAACCACCCTAATATCTTACCCATGGATGTCATCTAACTAAAAAAAAATAGGGGTGACAGCTTGTAACAAAACATGTCCGCAAAAGTCTTAACGGAAGCCCTTTTCAGAATTGGCCCACTGACTACTAAGATGAAGCAGCGCTACGATCAAAAAGCTAAGTGTCGTTGTGTTTGAAGTGGGGGATAAAGTCCTCGCTCTTTAGCCGGTCTTTTCCTCACCATTGCAGGCAAAGTTTGCTGGTCCGTATACAGTGACCAAAAAGGTGTCGGATCTTAATTATCTGCTGGCTACTCCTGACAGGAGAAAGAGCTCGCAGCTATGTCATGCCAACTTGCTTAAGCAGTATCATGAACGTCCGAACATGCCTGCAGGAGGCGCTGTTAGTGCTGTTGCTCTGAGTGAGGGTGTTCTAGCGCCTACTTCTCCTGCAAATCCATCAGTGGAAGCGCAGGTCAGGATGAGATCAGGGTTCCTGACGATGGCGTCTTGCGTGCGCACTTAGATAATTCTGAGACCTTGAAGCAGCTTCCCCAGTTCACATTTCTCCCCAGAAAAAGAAACACATAGACAAAGAGGTTGCCTATCTCCTCGAAAATTGACTTGCTGGCCCGTCTTCATCAGCCTGGGTGTCGCTGTGCCTTCTAGTTGGAAAGCCGGACGGTACTTTCAGTTTCTGCAGAGACTCGTAAACTCAACGCTGTTACAAAAACAGACAGTTTTCCACTCCCGAGGATCGAGGACTGTGTAGACCAGGTCGGTGCCGCCAGTTTTGTCAGCAAGTTTGACCTACTTAAAGGTTATTGGCAGGTGCCAATAACCTGACTGGATTGGATTGGATTGGATTCACTTTATTGTCATTGTGCAGACACTGCAGAGTACAACGAAATTAGGTTTTGTGACCAACCGGAAATGCAAAGGAGCAGTAAAGTGCAGTTTGTACATGAATTATCAGAGAATTATCGGAGCAGCATAGTTACAATAAGTGCAGTAAATATAAATAAATATAAATGTAGTAATATAAATATTCAAGTAGAGGGATAATTGTTCAGTCAACTAGCATAGGTAAAATAGAAATAGAATAAAAATAGAGTACTATGGGTGTTGATACAGGGGATATGTAAATTCAAGTAGAGGGATAATTTGTTGTTCAGTCAACTAGCATGGATTAGTGCAATGGCCGCGGGGTGTGGGGTTAGAGTTTTAGGAGGGTGACAGCCGCAGGGAAAAAGCTTCCCCTAAAACCTGCTAGTCCGGGTCCGGAGAGACCTTGTAGCGCCTCCCGAGGGAGGGAGGAGGGTGAACAGACTGTGGGTTGGGGTGAGAACAGTCCATGCAGATGCCACGCGCCTTTCGCAGGCATCGCTTGTGCTGGACAGCCTCGATGGATGGGAGTGAGGAACCGATGATGCGTTGCGCAGTTTTCACCACCCTCTGCAGGGCTTTCCGGTCAGAGACAGAGCAGTTGCCATACCATACTGTGACACAGTTGGTAAGGATTGCTCTCATGATGCTGTGCGGTAAAAGTTCACCAGGATCTGAGGAGACAGATGGGCCTTTTTTAATTTCCTCAAGAAGAAGAGACGCTGGTGAGCCTTCTTGATCAGCTTAGAGGTGTTGAGGGTCCAAGAGAGGTCCTCTGAGATGTGGACACCTAGGAACCTATAGCTGGTGACGCGCTCAACCTCCGTCCCGTTGATACGGATGGGGGTGTGTGTGCCACCTCTAGACTTCCTGAAGTCAACGATGAGCTCTTTCGTCTTCTTAGTGTTGAGAGGCAGGTTGTTGTTGGCGCTCCATGCAGTTAGGTGTTGGACCTCCTCCCTATAGGCCGTTCTCATCATTGTTGCTGATGAGACCAATCCCCGTAGTGTCGTCTGCAAACTTGACAATCGTATTGGAACCATGTACAGTTGTGCAGTCGTAGGTGAAGAGGGAGTAAGAGAGGGGGCTCAGCACACAGCCCTGTGGAACGCCAGTGTTCAGGGTGAGGGTTGAGGAAGTGTGTTCATCCAGCCTGACAGACTGTGGTCTGTTAGTTAGGAAGTCCTGTATCCAGGTGCAGAGGGAGGTGTTGATGCCCAGCTCAGTAAGCTTGGTGATCAGTTTGGAGGGGATGATGGTGTTGAACGCTGAGCTGAAATCAATAAACAGCATTCTGACATAGGTGTTTGCTGTTGTCAAGGTGGGAGAGGGCGGAGTGGAGTGCCGTGGAGATGGCATCCTCTGTGCTCCTGTTCTGGCGGTAGGCGAATTGGAAAAGGGTCCAGTGTGGGTGGCAGGCAGGTTTTTGAGGTGAGCCAGGACTAGCCTCTTCGAGAGCACTTTGAGATGATGGGGGGTAGTGCAACTGGGCGGAAGTCATTCAGGCTTGCTGCAGTGGAGTTATTTTGGCACCGGCACGATGGAGGAGGTTTTGAGGCAAACGGGGACAACTGCTTGGGCTAGTGACAGGTTGAAAATGTCAGTCCAGACCTCAAGTCAGCTGCACAGCACAGGCCCTGAGAACCCGTCCGGGGATACCATCAGGCCCAGCGCAGCCTTTCCGTGCATTATAGTCCTGCTCCAGTTGCTGCACACACCATCAATGGGGGAGAGAGAGTGAGGGTGGTGGTCTCGTGCAGGGAGCACAGCCTTGTGATGACCACCTCCCTGTTTTCCCTATCAAAACGTCCATAAAAGTGGTTAAGCGGCATCAGGAGGGTGGGGTTCACTGGATGGGGGGGAGATTGTTGGCCGGTTTGTAATCCGTAATGGCCTGGATGCCTGCCACATGCGGTCGGGTGTCAGAGTTGCTCTTAAAGTGCTCCTCTCGATCTTCAGCTTGTGGCAGTGCCTGGCCCCTTTGATGCCCCTCTTCAGGTTAGCACCCTGGATGAGCTATAGGCCCGAGCATCACCTGAACTGAAGGCGATGTCGCGTGCCTTCAATGGGAGTCGGACCTCTCTGTTCATCCAAGGCTTCTGGTTAGGGAATATTGGTAATCCGTTTGTGAGGGTTGGTGATGACACTGTTGATTTCAGAGTTCTACGGTTTCAGAACAGGGGATGCGTATATATATCAATATCCGTGTGGGGAGTCGATGGTGGCCTGAGTGGCAAAATCCCTCCAGACAGTGCTACCAAACCGCTGCTGAAAGTGCAGAGTCTTGCTCCCTCTGGCCAAACCTTGACTGTCCTCACTGTGGTTTTCAACCCGTCTGATGAGTGGGGAGTACTTAGGCAGTAGGAACAAAGAGAGGTGGTCAGATTGACCAAGGTGGGGGAGGGGGACGGCTTTGTAAGCATCAGCTATGTTTGTGTATACATGGTCTAATGTCTTGTCTCCTCTAGTGGGGCAGGAGACATGTTGGCGGAATTTGGGGAGCACAGACTTTAGGTTGGAGTGGTTGAAGTCACCCGCAACAATAAAGGCTGCCTCGGGGGTCAGAGTCTGTTGTTTACTGATTGCATTGTGCAGTTCTTTCATTGCAAATTCAGCATTAGCGTCCGGGGGAATGTAGGCTGCAGTCACAATGATGTATGTAAACTCTCTGGGCAGATAGAAAGGTCTACATTTCAGCATTAGATATTCTATGTTATCCGAGCAGTGACTTTCGATGGTGGTAGTGTCCGTGCACCAAGCTTTGTTAACATAAATACACAGACCCCACCTCTAGTCTTACCGGACTCCTTCGTTCTGTCAGCACGGAGAGTGTAGCGTTCTGCTAGATCGATGGCGCTATCCGGAACGTTGCTGTTGAGCCAGGTTTCTGTGAAAATCATGATGTTACTGTACATAATCCACTTGTTGGTGGTGATCCTCAGTCGCAGTTCGTCCATTTTGTTAGCCAGGGATCGGACATTGGCGAGGAAGATGCTGGGAAGCGATGGTCTGTGAGGCGCTAGTTTTAGCCTGGCATTCAGACCTCCGCGCGACCCTCTCTGTTTACATCTGTGACGCCGCCGCTGTCCGTTGGTGCTCCGGATCCGTTTGACAGTTGGCTCCGCTGTCCTGGCTATTTCCGAGATGAGACCGAATGCGTCCGTAAAGTTGACGGGATTGCAGGAACCGATGTCCAAAAGTTCCTGTCGGCTATACGATGTATACGCTAAACAGTTTTTAGCGAAAAAGCTTACAAAAAACAAGTAAATTAACACTACTTTGCAAAATCCGGTGAGACACAGGGCGTTGCGAACTATGCGCGCCGCCGCCATGGCAACAACTTTTTTGACTGACCGTGCAAAGGAAGTCTCCTCTTTCATTACGTCAGAGGGATTGTTCTCGTACAATGTCATGAGTTTTGGTTTAAGGAACGCACCAGCCACCTTCCAGCGTCTAATAACACCGTTGTAGCTGGACTGGACGGCTGTGCTGTGTATCTAGACGATGTAGTGGTCAATACCAATACCTGGGGGGCGCACTTAGAGGTCATCAGGCCTTTCTGAAGCCCTTCCGACTGTCAACCTTGCCAAGTGTGAGTTTGCGAGGGCGAATGTCACTTATTTAGGAAAGGTGGTAGGACAAGGCCAGGTGCGTCCTGTTCGGGCAAAGACTTTGGCCATTGTACCCATCGCCCACGAGTAAAAAGGACTTGATGTTGCGTTTCTTGGGCATGGTGGGGTTTTTTTCTGTCCTAGTTTTTCATCTGTTGTTGCACCTTTGACGGATCTCTTGAAGTCCACAGTTGGACCGGCCGTTCAAGCTGCATGTGGACGCTAGTCAGGTAGGAGCTGGTGCGGTATTGCACCAGGAGGATGAGCAAGGCATCGATCGCCCAGTTCGTTTATTTTCGAGGAAGTTTCTCTCCTATCAGTCCAGCTACTCTGTGATTGAAGAAGAAGCGTTGGGGTTAATTTGGGCACTTAAACATTTTGATGTTTATGTAGGGGGTGCTGTTTCTCTGGTGGTCTATTCTGACCATAATCCTCTGACCTTTTTCCAGTCACTTCAGAACCCCAACCAGTGGTTGATGCGCTGTTTTTTTTTCTTCTGCCATTCAATTCAGATATACGTCATATTAAGGGCTCGCATAATTTGATTGCCGATACCCTATCCCGTGCTCCCACTGACTAGGTTTGGTCATGTGTGTTTCTCCGCCTCCTCTGGACCCACCGTCCAGAGGAGGCGGGACGCGGGTCGAGCAACGCGGATGGGCGATGGAGACCACCCATTCCCAGGCACCACCATTCCATAGCCCAGCTTACCCGGCACAGACCCCCGCAGACCGCAGATGTCTCGCCCCTCCGACTCCGAGGGAGGAATGGAGGTGCTACACCTGCGGCCAGAGGGGCCAACTTGCGCACCACTTGTCCTGGAGCAGGGGATGTCACGATGCCCACCGCCAGTATGTCAGATCGGAGGGGAGGAGCCTGCCTCCGTACTACCTGCTGGTCACACGAGAAAACCATATCCAGGCCTGCCGGTACGGGTGGGGTGGCACGACACCCACGCCCTCCTCGACCCAGGGAGCGTGGTTACCCTGATCCAACCCGGACTGGCCGACGGAACCCTCGGACATGAGGTTGAGGTGGGCTGCAGCCACGGCCGAACAGAGACCTACCCCACAAACCGCATTACAGTACAAACCCCGAAGGGAACATTCATGGTTCAGTGCGGGGTGGTACCGAACCTCCCCATGCCTCTTTTAATTGGGCGGGACTGCCCCATCTTTGGAAGACTGTTAGGGGTGGAGCTCCGGACACCCCAACCCCGACGTCTCCGGGTAATAACACGCCGGTTGCGTAGCTGGCCTGTCTACATGGCAGCCTAACAAGCGTCATCCCGGACCGACTCCAGCTCCGACTAGTTCCTCGGAGGACCTACAAGAAGGATGGGACGCCAACCACATGCCTCGTCCACGGACTCCATTCCTCGGGGGACCCCAGACACGATGTCCGCCTCCGAACAGACACCTCCAATGGAGGAGAGAGAGCCTGGACCTCATCGATTTCTCCGACGTACCCCTCGCCATTGAGGGACGTACAGACAGGGGTGGACAGTTCGCCACCGCCCAACTGGAGGACGACACCCTTAAACATGCCTGGAGACACGTGCAGGTCCATGAGGGCATATCCAGGGACCCGGTGAGTGGCCGGTACTACCCACACTTCAGCACACAGGGGAGATTACTGCATAGGGTAGTGCAGAGGGGAGGAGAAGAGATGGAAAACAATTGGTAGTGCCACAAGCATATGAGAGCAAAATTCTGTATATGGCCCACACTCACCTCCTGGGGGCACATCTGGGGATGGATAAAACGAGGAAAAAGCATCCTGAATAGGTTTTATTTTGCCAGAGTAAAAAGGACTACTGCTGAGCCTGCCCCGATTGTCAACGCACCTCCCCGAGACCCACAACATGGAATCCTCTCATCCCCATGCCACTGATGGAAGTCCTATTCGATAGACTAGCGCTAGATATTGTAGGCCCCCTTCCCAGGACGAGCCGAGGACACCGCTACATACTAGTCATAGTTGACTACGCAACGCGCTACCCGCAGGCAGTTCCTCTCCGCTTAAGGGAGACTCTGACGGACCAAGGCACCTGTTTTATGTCCCGAGTAATAAAAGACCTACTCAGCATGTAGCAGGTCCGCCACCTCCGGACATCCGTCTACCACCCCCAGAATGACGGTCTCGTGGAGAGGTTTAATCAGACCTTAAAAATCATGTTGAAAAAAGTAATGGAAGTGGACGGAAAAAACTGGGACCAGCTACTTCCACACGTATTATTCACTATCCGGGAATTACCCCAGGCTTCCACTGGCTTCTCTCCCTTCGAGCTACTCTACGGCAGACGACCGAGAGGGCTACTCGACATCGCCAGGGACGCCTGAGAGAATCACACCGCACTGTCATCGAACACGTGGAGCAGGTGCGAGGCCGAATGGCACAGATCTGGCCCCTGGTTCGGGAACACCTCGGACGAACCCAACAAGGACAGGCTAGGGTGTACAACCGGGGAGCCCAAATGCGAACCTTCAACCTGGGGAACCAGGTCCTCGTCCCGACTTCCAAGTGCAAGTTCCTTGCTAAATGGCAGGGGCCATATGAAATCATCGACCGGGTTGGCGACGTCAATTATCGAGTCCGACAACCAGGAAGACGCAAGTCCGTCCAGTTGTACCACATCAACCCGCTAAAACGATGACAAGTACTGACTGCCCCCCGGGATCCGACTCTCCTGACACTGTCCGCTCGTCTACACATCCCCGAGGTTCCAGTGGGGGAGTTGCTGAGCCCGAG
>OLKM01004753.1:0-20236 GCA_900291075.1 Melanogrammus aeglefinus | reverse complement strand
AAAACATACAACGAAAACTACATTAAACACCAAGAGAAAAAAGACACAAACTAGCTTAAACACAAAGAGAAAACGACACAAACTACATTAAACACCAAAGAGAAAACAGACACAAACTACATTAAACACCAATAGAGAAACATACACAAACACATTAAACACCCAAAAGAGAAAAAGACCAAGAACTAGATTAAACACCAAAGAGAAACAGAGACAAACTACATAAACACCAAAGAGAAAACAGACACAAACTACATTAAATACCCAAGAGAATAACATACACAAGACACTTAAACACCTAAGAGAAAACAGACACAACTACATTAATAACACCAAAGAGAAAACATGGCACAAACTACTTAAACACCAAAGAGAAACCAGACACCAATCTATCATTCAACACAAAAGAAGAAAACAGACAGCAAACTCATTAAACACCAAGAAGAAACAGGCTACAAGACGAATTAAACACCAAAGAGAAAACAAGACACAAACTACATTTACACCTAAAGAGAAACAGACAAAACTACATAAACACCAAAGAGAAAACAGACAAACTTAGATTTTATACACCAAAGAGAAAACAGACAGAAACTAACGATTTTTATACACCTAGGAAGAAACAGGCACAGACGGACATTTAACCGTGATACCAGAGCCAAACTCGACCTGAGCCAGACCAGCCGCTATAGACACACTACGACCCGTCCAGCCTCGGCGGGTCTCCACGTAGACCAGGTTGAAGGTTCACTGCTGAGAGCAGGAGAAATTGCGGCCTGAAAGCACAAAACAGGCGGCCAACTTTACAAAGTGTCACTAACTGACTCATTCAAATACTTAATAACTAATTCGTAAATAACGAAAATATGAACAGCCGACTGACTTCTATCAGAAATTTGTTTAATATTCTATAAGATATGATAAATGTAAATAGCAATCACTGACGTAATGAACTGGTTGCTCTCCTAGCTGTGATGAGGTCGGCTTCACCTTGAGTCATAAACCATCGCTCGCTGCACAACCTTGTGAACAAGGAGCCAAGAGACACAAAAGGATCAAGGAGACACCATTAGGTGATCTTAGTTTAACTAACGTAGTTGATATGGGTTTAGTGGGTTGGGACATAAAGCATAGCCAGCATGTTTATGGCAGTTTTGCTTATGACAGCGCATGTTGCACACGCGCCCACGCAACGCAGAATACACATGAATTGTGCATTAACGTTACTTCCATCGATGAGCACCTCGACTTTACGGTGTTGACTCGGTTGTCACTCCGGTGGCGATTCTAGAACCAAACAAATATTGTACGCGTTAATACTACACATTATTTACATAAACACGTTATATAGACCGTTATTACATAACATCATTTATTGAACACACATTAGTATACATAAAACCATTAACACTACAATTAAATAAATTATTTACATTAATACTACACAGTTATATACAATAACGATCAGTACTTAGACACTTAATAAACAAAACATCTAATGTATACTCACAAAGCATTAAATATCTCATAACAACATTAATACTACAACATGAACATATTATTGTACATTATACCTACATATATATATACCACACCTTAACAACTACAAATATGCTAATAATAATTGTACACCGTCCAATTCCTATGCATAATGGCACACATTATATACTCAACATAATTAATAGCTACACATTATATAAATCATTTACATAGTAATACTTGGTTAGGGATAGGGTTATCCTGATCATTAGGATACATTAATGTAGACCATTATGAGTCAGTTAAATGCTAGCTCGAAATGTATGGCATTCGACATACACAAACGACATTACGAGCATTGTCATACACATACATACTGTAAAGTAGCATCTAGTACGTGTCTGTATATTCTTAATTGTTTGCGAAGGCAAGGGGCGTGTACTGTATCGCATAATAGACAGTCTCCACACATTGAAGCATATGTGCTAACCAGAAGGGTATGGACTTGTGTTACTCTGTGGTAACTTGGCTTTAGGATACCTGACATGAATACAGAACTTTATTCTCAACCACATAAATTCATATTATATAGCACAGTAGCACATTGTGTTCTTACGATGGTCAATCAGTGCGTCTTTAGCTTGCGGTGGAGAGCGAACGCACTCAGGAATACCAGCGCAGACGGTGGTGAACTCGGACAGGAGGAGATTCTGAGGGATCACTGTACATTCTACACACACACACACACATCACAAACACCATTCAACACACACACACACACACACACAGCACACAACACACAGCAACACACACACAAACACGACACACACACACACACACCACAAACGCACACACCCATATTTAAACCACACACCATAGTGAACGCAGAGACACACACACATCATCACACGCACACACATCAAAACATCCTAAGACACAGCCATTGAAACCAGGCACACACACACAACAAACTAACACAACCATAGTGAAAAGGACACACACCCTACCCAATATTAACTACCAGCATAGGGAACCATGACTCAACACGACACAAATAAACAACAAACTAGCATGGCCGTAGGGAGACCAGGAGAGACCACACAGAAAACATACATTATTGAACTATACACCTAGTGAACCAAGTAAGACAACCACAACAAATTAAATGGGTAGAGCAACGCACGAGAGGAGGAGATCATGCAAGACAAACACAAATAAACTTTGTTCCATATTTCCATAATTGGGGCGGGCTTGAAAATAGTGTCGTCTGTCTGTCTGTCTTCTGTCTGTCTGTCTGTCTGTCTTCTGTCTGTCTGTCTGTCTGTCTGTCTGGTCTGTTGTCTGTTGTCTGTTGTCTTCTGTCTTCTGTCTGTCTGTCTGTCTGTCTGTCTGTCTGTCTGTCTGTCTGTTCTGTCTGTCTGTCTGTCTGTCTGTCTGTCTGTCTGTCAGCTTGTGCCACAGTGTCAGACATTAGGGTCTTTAGTATTCAGCTTAATTGCTGACATGATTAATTACCCGCCTTAGCATTCCTGGCTTCCACACAACTGCCTGCTCACACGCAAAACCACTGTTTTGATCAAAGCTCCTCAAATTCCTCAACTTCTTAAACTCGGGGCGTGTACACATCCATTGCCACATCAAGTTTTTCCAGCTTGCTTATTGAGTGGAACTGGATCTATACAAAATCCAACATATTGTTATAATGACACAAATAAGAATCTATGACCATGCCTTCCTCTATGGATGATACATATAAGGTAGCCACGTGTCTGTGACTCTGCGTACAGCTTGGTTGACGTAATTGATCAACTGACTAGAGGGAAGAGATACACACTAGATGTTGTGGTGCGGGTCTTTGGTGTGGGTAACCTGAAGCCAGCAGTAAGGAACAGAAGGTGTAACGTTGCGCGATCCTTTGGAACTTGCTCACAGGAGTTGATGGCAGAAACACTGGTCAGAATTGTATTTCGAGGTCTTAATGCCGTTGTGTCTGTAGGGCCAGGGAGTACCAGTGTACACCAATTCCATTTGTAGACCATTTTAGTTTGCT
This sequence comes from Melanogrammus aeglefinus, assembly GCA_900291075.1. Classification (NCBI taxonomy): domain Eukaryota; kingdom Metazoa; phylum Chordata; class Actinopteri; order Gadiformes; family Gadidae; genus Melanogrammus; species Melanogrammus aeglefinus. The sequence goes on along the minus strand of OLKM01004753.1, from coordinate 16,707 downwards.
GTGCGTGTGTGTGTGTGTGTGTGCATGCGATTTGAGTTCAACTTAAACAGCTTATTACTAATAAAAGAGACAAACCACGAAAAAAAAAAAACACAGCAACATACGTAAACAAAGAACCAGTGGAATGACAGAGTGAAATGCTCACCGACTACTTGAGGTATCAGGTTGTACTGCGTCGGTCAATTAGAAAGAAGTTTTCTCTCAACTCTGTTTGGTCAAAGAACAGATGTGCTATGAGGTCAACACAAGCCCATCCATGAGACAAGTTATTTATGTCTTAAAGGAACAGTTGCTGATTCAACAGACAAACCTAATCGTTGGGTTATTGGAAAAGCGTCTTAAATTACTGCAGCTTAACATTCCAATATATTTTTTGTATTTCTCTTTATTAAGGTCTTCTGAAATAATTATAAACACATAATATTAGCTTTTAATCAACTTGTTGCAGAGGCGTGTGCATGAACTTGCCAGTGTGTTGGCTCATTTTTATTGGCATCTTTTTCCTTCCAACGAAAATCAAAGTACCGATCATGATTGATAGGAGAAGATAAGATTTGCCGATTCGCAAATTATCGATCATATCACCCCTTATTCCCGTCAGTACTAACTGCAGATCTTGTCTAGTGTTATATCACCTACCTACCAGCAATTTCATCTGATTGACCTGCCTGCCTGATATCTAGCCCCGTCTAGCCTGGTTTGTTACCATCTGTCTGTGATTGACATTGATTTGAAGAATTTGGACATATTGGCATTCACATTGCACATAACGACTAATGGCTTACCTGTCTCTCTGTTCTCTTCAGACATACGAAGAACCGTTACATTTTGTGCCTCTTGCCTCACTCAGCCGCTGTCGATTCCATTCTGTGAAATGTAATATTTTAGACTATTTTTTAATTCTCTCAGGCTCCTCTCCTCCGTCTCTCTCTCTCGTCTCTCATCTCTTCTCTATCTCTCTTCTCTCTCTTCTCTCTCTCTCTCCTCTTCTCTCTCTCTCTCTCGTCTCTCTCTTCTCTCTCTCTCTCTCTCTCTCTCTCTCGTCTCTCTCTCTGCTCTCTCTCTCTCTCTCATACTACACAAGTATACAGTATTATGTATACAAAGTCCACTTCACGCAGTGTGTCAACAAACAGCTCGAAATCAGCTGGAGACTGCATTCCCTAAATAGCTGTGATATCAACAGTGAACAGTATTTTGACTCAGTGACCTCTGAGTGTAATTGTTCCCTCATAATAAAACGCAAGCTTGCACCTCTCCCTCCTTACTGCAGACTCATATATTTTTCATGCATCATTTACTGGCCTCCGACTAATACCTTTTCCATTGGACACATAATAATCCTAAATACCACTGCCTAACCCTAAACGAGCCTCCACACTAGATCCATGGCCTACCCCACTGCTAAGACACCTCCCATTCAGCCTTCCAGAAACAAACAGTAAAGTAACTCCTTATAGATAATGTTACATCTTCATATATTATACCATTATTTTGCAGCAGATCAAAAACATAACAGTGCGCTTGAATGTTGTTTTCTGTGTGTGTTGCATCTAAAAGGCTGTGGTGTTACTGTGCGTGCAGGTTAAAAAAAGGCTTTCCAGACATGGGAAACTGTTGTTTTAACAATGGAGACAACTGATAATTTAGAATCAGAATATTATAGAACCAAGTAGTCTATAAGTAGTGGATGCAGCAGTTACAAACTTCTAAGACACAAATTATAGAAACTTGAATGATTCGACTTATTGCACACTGTTCGAGATCGGGTTAGGTACGTTGGTCTTATGCCGAGACGCTGTAGTAGTCCGCAAGTTACAAACTTACTAAGACACAAATATAAACTAAATATCATTCGTAACACTCTCTTTATTCTTTTTACTTTTTTTATGATTGACACGCTTTATTATTAAATAACTTACGCGTATCTTTTTGTATATTTGTGTGACCCTGTACGCAAACAAATCATCTATTTCTCACAATGGCCTAAAGCAGCAGCATTCCCACATATTGTGCTTATCTTATCACACCTTCTATTGGTTAGCCTCCACCATGTAGGCCTGCATTTGACCCTTCACACTACGGTGGGGTTAGTCATTCTAGGTTGGGATCAGTACTCTGGGTTTGGTAAAATTTACTCTATGTGGGTTTGTAACTCTATGTTGTTTGTAAGATATGCTGTTTGTTTACTCTATGTTGGGGGTTAATTATTCTATGTTGGTGCAGCTAACTCTATGTGTATGGCAAGATACTCTGATATATTAGTTGCTGCTCTGTATAGATAGAGATAGGGATTGGCTATTTCACTTCTGTGTTATGCCTGGGAATGAGGAACTTGAGTTCAACATCTTTGGATTATGCAACCTACTCCAACATGTAATACACGTGTTTTTTTGATTATCTAAAATATTTACTTTAAAATAGAATCGTGATGTTTGGTGACGCTGTGACACTGAAATCTTGCTATGTGTTCTCAAGAAGACCCTTTGGAGTTATGTGGTAAATTATCAGATTGACATGGGAAATCAGGCAGTCATTTCTCCATTGTTCCTTCATAACAGACATGCCAGCCCCCGAAGCTCTAGCGCTCCCAAACCAATCAAAACACTGAATTATTCACCTGATCTCTCGGGTCACAGAGCCAGAGTCAGTGGTCTCCTCCGCTCTGTTGACTAGATAACACCCTGAAATGATTATAAGGGTAACCCTAACCCTGACATTAGGGTTGAACCTTGTATGTTGGCTGTTCACAAATAAGCCTGACCCCTCTCACCCTCCTAAACATCTAGTCCTCCTCCTCCTCTCACCCTAACCATGGTCCTAACCCCATACGCTACAAGATCATTAGGCTACCATCAGGCCTTTATTCTCTCACCCTAACCCCGGTCCTAACCCAATACCTTCTTTATACCTTCCTAATCTACAATATTCTAACCTTCTAATCCCCTAGCCCTAACCTGCTAATTTCTAAACCACTAGTCTCTATCCCTCAACCAAGTAGGCCTACCCCAAATCACACCCTACCTCATCAGAATAACTATTTAACACCATATGGAACACTTTGTGAAGCAAACCTTTGAACAGTTTATGAAAGATCATGACGATGAAACATCAGTCCACATCTGGGCAAACAGTGTTACTTATGTGGTACTATTACTGATTGTTTGTTTGAGATTTATTTAAATAAGTATGAGTTGCTGTGCTGAAAAATGCCTTTAAAGTTGTCCCGTAATCGTTTATCCTGTATTTCTCTCCGCATTCCGTGAATCATCACTCGATGACGTGCCTTTACCTCTCTAACTAGATGACGTTTTCTCGATTGGCCAATCTTAATTGATAGAATTCATATTCGAAGTGGAATTGTGGCTCATTGAAACCAGGCGTGCGTCATGCAACTCGTGTCTCTTGGGTTAAGTGGTGTTTCACCTTTCTATCAAATAGGCCTAGGGAAAAGAACCAGAAGTTCTCAGAGATTCTTAGATGCACAATGAAGTAGGAGGAGAAGCTTCCTGTCTCAGCGCCTTCCTTCATGTTCCGCTACACTGTATATGTAATGATACATACACCGATCAGTCACTTCTCCGTTCCTCATCAACTGTCTACACAACCTTTATCTATTATTCCCCCTCTATACCCGACCCAAGGTCAAGAGGCAATGCGCTTACCGTTAGCCCAGCGGTGCAGAAGGAGCTGAGTCGAGTCTTGGGTGAAACTTATTTAATATTTGTGATGTTTTCGTTCAGTCACACTCCTCTCCTTCAGGCCGACCACCCCCATTTTCTTCCTCTTCCGCCCCTCCCTCCCTCCCTCCTCCGACAATGGCACCGCTAAAATAACCAGTCTGGATAGTTTGTATTCCAGTTATTTAATCCTTGAAAACACATTTGGAGGTATTGCCTATGACGGAAAATGTAACAGGTTAACTTAAGGATAGTAGAGACTCTGAATCACTGCAGCAGACAGATGGATACACCATCGTTGTTCCTTGTTCTCAGGTAGGCAACTGTCGCAGAGATAGGTGAGAATACACGCCAGTCCACGTTTTGGTGCCTTCGTTTTTACTTGTTGGCTACGTGAGGTTTATCGGTTTGTTTATTGAGTGAATAATATAAATAAATCCAGCTACTGCAGTAATGCACGAAATGATTTAGTTTAGGATTATGAACATTGCATTATGAGTCATAATACCAGTAGAGTTTGTAAACAAAACAAAAAGTTAGATCTCACACTATTTAAGTCCCTTTGCATCAGGATCCAGAGATACAACAGAACAAGGCATACTTCTTCAAATGCACCATTTCACAAAAAAAATTGAAATCTCAAACGGATACATCTCAAGATAAACAAAGGGATATATTAATGTTAAATATTTTTGTGTGAGTATATTGAACACATTTTTCAAAAGGGTTGGGATTAAATCAGAAAGACTGACCCAAACCCATCTATTACAACAGACAGCCTAACCCTAAACCCCACATCACAGAACCACAGTAAACATTGAACAGTGATGGATACTTTCATTATTTGGCACATCATCAACATGAGATAATATATAACATAAGCTATCAATAACACACTTTCACATTGGTTAGATTAACCATCACAACAATATGCTGTGATGGCATTGTCATTTGTTTGTGAACGTTAAAGGTTTTGTTTGATATGCATCCACAAAGTTACATGATAATATTTGGAACCATTTCCAACCAACTTAAACGTAAATACGTTTTTTATTATTATTATATTATATTATATATTATATATTATTTATATTATATTATTATTATTATTTATTATAATATTATTTATTGTAAATTTTACTTATCTCATTTTACCAAATTTTATCCTTTCGTTCTTATTGCACCGTTGGTCAGGGATAAACGCAATTTCGATTCCTCTGTATGTCTGGCACATATTTTGAAATTGACAATAAAGTTAACTTTGACAGACACCCGCTGTCCAAAGGCAGCCACCAGAACCGCGGTTAGGCGTTTCCACTCATCCTAAACACACATTTCAGCGGCCTTCCTCCACGGGACGCGTGTCAGACCTTGAGCTTAACAAACTTCCTTGGCCACGTCGTCGGCGGGCCGGCTGGGACAGGATGCGGACCACCGTGAGCCCCGTCTCGTCCATGGTGGATACGAGGCCCCAGGGGGCACCAGAACACGGCCGTCTTGCGTCCGGCCAGGTCCCGCAGCTGGACCACGGCCGTGCCGACCAGGCGGTCAGCCCGGCCGAAGCAGTAGTCCCTCACCGCCAGCTGCAGCTCATAGCAGTCGGGGGACTCCTTCCCAAGGAGGCTTCGAGGACGGTAGAGAGGTTCATATTAGGAGCGGCCATTTTGTTTTTCAGTTGAACTATAAACAGGAATTTTCAACAGTAATAAGTGACCAAATGAATATTAAATGAAGAAATCAACGTCAAAGATATCTACCAATATATCTATATGTATTTTTTTCTGTCCTTGTGATGAGATGTTAACAGGCGTCCTCCCTGTGCTCAATATCAGAATTGTAGGGGTGCAAATCCATGTCTTGGCCCAAATCACAAACTGGCTCTTTCACTTACATGGCTCCTAATCATACCCTGGTCTCCAGTTCAACAGCATCATTCCTCACCTCTACACTGTGGTAGCCATTGTTACCGGCTGCAGTGCATCTCAGGTGCTACACACTGTTAGCAACTCTACCACCACCCCTCCCCCCACATTTGCATACTGACTATGAACACATGAAGAGTGCTTTGGGTGCCTTCAAAAGCCCTACGGAATGTTTATTTTAGGATACAAATAAATTATTAGATTGTGAATTGTAAATTGAATAATATGTAAAATCACTCTTTCTATGCATTTGTGGTGCAAGATGCACATAAATATAAATGAATACATGTATTAAATGTTTCAGCTGTGGTACTGACAAGGGGAGTGGGTACAGTTAGGCCCCAAAGCTACTCACAACTGAAAGGCCTCGTTGAAGTTGGCAGTGAAACTGTTGTTCTTTGACTTGGTGGCAAACTTCCTCTTCTTGTCCGCTATGAAGGGTCCGGCCATGTTCAGCTCCACAAACGGCCGGAACATCCCGGAGGTCTTCCACTTCATGTCATTCACCGCAATCACTGGTTGAGAGCAGGGGAACAGCACATGATGAGGAGCAGGTGAACAGCACATGATGAGGAGCAGGTGAACAGCACATGATGAGGAGCAGGTGAACAGCACATGATGAGGAGCAGGTGAACAGCACATGATGAGGAGCAGGTGAACAGCACATGATGAGGAGCAGGTGAACAGCACATGATGAGGAGCAGGTGATGACAGCACATGATGAGGAGCAGGGGAAACAGCACATGATGAGGAGCAGGTGAACAGCACATGATGAGGAGCAGGTGAACAGCACATGATGAGGAGCAGGTGAACAGCACATGATGAGGAGCAGGTGAACAGCACATGATGAGGAGCAGGGGAACAGCACATGATGAGGAGCAGGTGAACAGCACTTGATGAGGAGCAGGTGAAAACAGCACATGATGAGGAGCAGGTGAACAGCACATGATGAGGAGCAGGGGAACAGCACATGATGAGGAGCAGGTGAACAGCACATGATGAGGAGCAGGTGAACAGCACATGATGAGGAGCAGGTGAACAGCACATGATGAAGAGCAGGTGAACAGCACATGATGAGGAGCAGGTGAACAGCACATGATGAGGAGCAGGTGAACAGCACATGGTTTTGAGCTGCCATGCCTCTGGTTTTATTTTTTGATCATTTCTGCCCAATTCCTTGTTTAATGGTTTTTCTAAACTAGCTAATGGGAGTTTGTACGAGCATCTGTAATTGAGCATCTGCAAGATGCTCAATTAATAATAAACACAAATATGCAACGATGTACATATTACGTTTGTCTTAATTGTATGGGTTTCTGTTGTGTGTGTGTCTGTGGTTGAATATACGTGTGTGTGTGTTTCTCGAGTTTGTGTTGTTCTGTTTATGCTTATATACCTTTGACGTTGACCTTACGATCCTTTCCAGGGACCATATCTATCTGCACCACACGCCTCGCCGATGGCTTTCTCCACCCAGAGCCTACAGAGATACAAATGCACTGGTCAGCACCTTCCATTCAAATACACTCGTCTTCCACAGAGCAGTGAAAATAGTCATCACTGTCTGACAGCAAAGTGAGTCAGGGATTTAAGGTTAACCCTCACCGTTATACCTAATTAACCAACCTAAAGCTTTGTTTTGATCGAAATCAAATCCATCCCTCAGCCACTATTAACAAATAGAAACAACGAATTGGAACTCCTTTAATTTAAATATCAGAAACACTACCTCTTTAATCTTAATATCCCAACATAGTCTTACATCAGAAAGACAGGTGCTTTAATCTAAACACTAGTCCCATCAGAACATCTTGCCCTTTATCTAAATATGAGAACAACAAGGTCTATAATCGAAATATGAGCACCACTAGTGCTATTATTTAAACAACTCCTTTAATCTGAACATCACAGTTTCTTAAATATCTGACAACATTTAAGGTGTCTTACCCCGGTCTGGGCGGGCCTTCTCACTAGTAGTGATTCTGATTCCCATCCCATCATGCACTGGGAGGAGGAGAGAATGAAAGAAAATACATAAGAAGTATTAAACATATGAAAATATAATGGTTTAGGCTTCAATGCTTATTCACCGTGTGCGTGCGTGCGTGCGTGCGTGCGTGCGTGCGTGCGTGCGTGCGGTCGTGGCGTGCGTGCGTGCGTGCGTTGCGTGCGTGCGTGCGTGCGTGCGTGCGTGCGTGCGTGGTTTCGTTGCGTGCGTGCGTGCGTGCGTGCGTGCGTGCGTGCGTGCGTGCGTGCGTGCGTGCGTGCGTGCGTGCGTGCGTGCGTGCGTGCGTGCGTGCGTGCGTGCGTGCGCGTGCCACCTTGTGCGTGCTGTGTGGTGATGAAGGTCTTGATGAGGGCGTCGGTGCTCTGAGAGTAGAGAGAGAGAGCGTAACGTAGAGAGGCCACCTCAGGACTGGTCTCCACCACCGACCTCTTCAGGCCACTCCCCCCAGCGTGGAAGTATTGCTGAAACACAACATCACAGCGCCAATAAAATCCTATTCATATTGAAGTCGAAATATGTATGTGCCAACTATAAGACTGTGACGAGGCTCTTAAATGTGCACCTTGATGGCCTCCAGGCCAGTGTCCAGAATCATACATTGTTTGGCTGACAGGGTCTTCGGATCGCTCCCTCCCTGTTTATACCAATAAGAATATTATAATACAGCTATGTTCATATACCCATCAGTGAACCAGTTACCTTTTGGTTAGAGAAGTCATATGCATATGAAATGTAACGACGATGTTGTATAATATAAATTATTATTGATATTTATAATATATCGGTTACCTTCATGTTGGAGAGGCCCTTGGCGGCAGTGAGGAGCTGGGCTCCCTGCATTGAACAAAACAGTCAATGAACTGTACATGTATGTGTGTATATATATATATATATATATATATATATATATATAATATAATATGAAGGATAGTTTGTTAGGTTAGGCTTGTTGCCCACACACCATTTTTGTCAGACCCCCCCATTAAAATAATAAGCACTACCACTCCTTCTACCTCCAACACCGGGTCCACCATTCTTGGTGAAAGTATTGGCATATCCTGCTATTTAAAATTGGAACATATTTACAGGACAGCCAATTCTCTGATGAATAATTTGCCTCAATGTATTGTACAGAAGCTATTAAAGCCAGGGCAGTGCAGTCTGTGCACGGCCATAGCATTTGTTATCGTGTATAGACGTTACATTGCTGTGGACTCACAGTTCGCACAGTTAGGGTTAGAATAACATGTGTAAGGGTTAGAATAACATGTGTAGGTTAAATAAAGTGTGTTATGGTTAGAATAACATGTGTAGGTTAAATAAAGTGGGTTATGGTTAGAATAACATGTGTAGGTTAAATAAGGTGTGTAAGGGTCAGAATGACATGTTTCAGAATTCAAATTATGTGTAAGGGTTAGAATAACGTGTTTAAGGGTTAGAATAACGTGTTTAAGGGTTAGAATAACGTGTTTAAGGGTTAGAATAACGTGTTTAAGGGTCAGAATAAAGTTAGTTTTACCAGACTGCCGTCACTCTGTGGTAGGACTATGGTCTTTTCAAGGCTGCTAAGGACCATCTTCCAAAGGTCCTTTAAGATTCTCCTCAGAACAGCCTTCTCACACACATCGGCAAATATGCTGAGACTGATGACACAAAACACACCCACCCCCCCCCCACACACACACCACACACAACACACACACACACACACACACACACACACACACACACACACACACACACACACACACACACACACACACACACACACACACACACACAGTTAATAGCCTCACATCTTCAATTTATAACCATATTTCTGGCCACAGGTTAGGTGTTTGGTTAACGGTGTTCCTGTGGTTAGTTACTGGTGTCTCTGGGATTAGTTACTGGTGTTTCTGAGGTTAAGGTAATGTCCCATTTTTGGGGAGGTTAGTTACTGATGTCTCTCTGGGATTAGCTGATGGTGTAAACAGGGTTACCTACTAATTGAGTTTGTAACTTGTTTTTCTAGGGTTTAGGGTATGTACTGGTTTTCCAGTGATTCTTGAACTCACGTTGCGTCCAGAAACTCCATGAGAGGGTCTGAGCATAGTGTCTGCATCGGCCTCGGCCGTGTTGGGGTTGGGCTGGCCCTTCATCTGGCTCAGGATCTCAGCCATCTGACGCATACAGCCATTTAGGCGGGCCAGGAACTGGGAGTATAGAACAAGGGATAATAGAATCGATATTATAGAACAGATATTACCAAAACAGCGATTATTGAACAGGGTTTATTCAAACATATATTATAGAACAGATATAGAGCCGAATTATAGAAACAGCGTTAATAAAAGAAGGTTATATCAAAAATATATTATGGAACATATTTAATTGAACATAAATCCCAGTCTGTCATGTCTGCATGTGTTGGTGTGTTACCTCGTTTCCAACATGACACTTAAATTATCTCCAGGACGGAGCTCAGATTCAACTGCAGCTCATAAAGGACGGTAGGCTTCCTCTGTGTCGAGCTGCATTCGCACACAACACACACACACACACACACACACACACACACAACACCACACACACACACACACACACACACACACACACACACCACACACACACACACACACACACACACACACACAGGCACATACACACACATTTGTTTATAGAATATATATGTAAAAAACTAAATCAGACAGTATGATCATAAAGTAAAAACATGATCAACAGTAGAGAAACAATTAACATGAACCTAAAAACATGATGACCATAATAATAACAACCAAATGAATGCCTGTTGGGACTCCCTACCTTCTTGATAGAGTCAATATCTTCGGTCTGCACAGAAGAAAACCAAACATTAAAACACAAGCCAAGAAACATCTGAACAAATAAAAGAATGAGAAATGAGAGGTACAGCCTTTAGTCCCATGTCAGATATATTTATACACCAGGTCAAGGACCAGGTCAGAGAAACACTCAGAATCATCACGTTGGTCTCAAGAACTCTAACATACAATCACACATAAAAACTCAGCTCATTGTTCCTAACTAACCTGAGTATAGGTATTGGTTCTAACTAACCAGGTAGTACTGTATAGGTATTGCTTCTATTTAACTATATATTGGTTCCACCTAACCCTAGTATAAGTATTGGTTCTAACTAACCAGGTGCTGGTTCCAACTAACCCTAGAATAGGTATGGTTCCTAACTAACCCTAGTATAGGTATTTGTTTTAACTAACCAGGTACTGGTTCCAACTAACCTTAGAAAAGGTATGGTTCCTAACTAACTCTAGTATAGGTATCGGCTCCAACTAACCCTAGAATAGGTATGGTTCCTAACTAACCCTAGGTATTTGTTCTAACTAACCAGGTATTGGTTACAACTAACCCTAGTATAGGTATTGGTTCTAACTAGGAGAGCGAGAGAGAGAGAGAGACTTTACCTGTTTCCCCCTTTCAGACTTTTCTCCCTGTAATGACAGTCGTGTTACATTCAGATATTTTGCTCAATATACTGTTTAAGATTTAATTGAAAATTGCGTTGTGGTTAGAAATGTATGGATAATATTGGGTCAGCATTTTCATACATAAAATACATATATACTGTAAATACAATAACCATCACGACATGATCAAAAAATGTTTTTCATAAATGTTTGTCATGTCACGGGTCAACGGGATGGACCTTCGCCCAATGTCGGTCAGATATTTAGTATGTATAAATCACATTTCAAGTGTTCTTTTTATGAATTAAACAACATTTATTCAAAATGTGTCCTTGCTTGTTGTCATGATTTAGACTAGATTTCCTGGCCTACAACCTTTTATTTCATTAATAATGAAATAACTATGATACTGATATAGTGTGGCAAAAAGGTAAAAGGGTGTTGGGTGTATGAAAGTGTATAGAAGTGCATGTAATCATTTATCTAATGAATTTAATCTAATGAATCATGTAATTATTTATATCTAATGAATTTATCTAATGAATTCATGTAATTATATTTATGATGAATCATAATTTGTAATTGAAGGAAAACACACCTTCTCTTTCATCAACTCAGACTACAAAGAACAAAGGGAATAAAGCGAAGATACCAATGAAATTAATATCAAACAATATATAGGACAAAAATTATCTAAATGTATAATACATAAAGTGTCGGTATATATACATATATATCTTGTTTATATGTCCAACCTTTTCATTGTCCATCTGTTAGAATATTGGAGAAGGATGAAAATAAATGTTTGTAAGCGTTGATAACAGATATAGATATCAAACAAACATTATGAGGTAATGGACTCCATACATTATATAAACGATATCGCAAATGTTTAACCAAAATAAGACATAACCAAAATAAGTCAAATTATTTGACGAGATTAAAAAAAAAAATATTCAACGTATTCTACTACTACTTCATATTTCATGTGACGTATTGTTTTAATTGTATTAATCATACATATAAAACATTGTAAACAGCGAAAGAGACGAAAATGGCATTGTAGCAGTCTTGACTTGGGATTAACACACCACACTTTTCCTCCTTTTTCCTTAATTGTCACACTCTGAGAAGAGGAGGAGGAGGTGTTGTGATTAATATAATTTGTATTTACCACAAAGAGTTACTCGTTCAAGTTGTTGTACTTGTTAATTGTATTGTGAGACCACACTCACCTCTGAGTCCTTGAGTCTGGAGCAAACCAGACTTGATGTGACAGAATTGCAAACAAAAGAGAGAGAAACAATACCAAATTACTGAAAACAAAATGTGGGATGTTGGAATGAATTGCACGGGGTTGACAGTAGTTTCTTTTGACACAGCTTCTGAATTACGTTGTATAAGGAGTAGTTATTTACAGATGGAATGACACATATCATTAATGAGCAGTTAGGTCTTGGACAGTGAATATGTGTCTTTAAGGAGCAGGTAGGGCCAGATTAGACATTGAATATGTATCTTTATGGAGCCGGAAGGGGTTAGACAGTGGATACATGTCTTTAAGGAGCGGGTAGGGGTTAGACAGTGAATACGTTATCTTTATGGAGCAAGGTAGGGTTAGACAGGTGGATGAATGTTTAAGGGAGCAGGTAGGGGTTGAGAGTGGAGTTAGATGCATGATCTGTCTTAAGGAGCAGGTAGGGGTTTAGAGAAGTGGATACATTGTCTTAATGGAGCAGGTAGGGGTTAGAGAGTAGTGATGCATGTCTTTCAGGGAGCAGGGTAGGGGTGTTAGGACAGTGGGTAGACATGTGCATGTACTTTATGGAGCAGGTAGGGGTTTAGACATAGAAGTTTACAACACCATGTATTCTCTGCTTCACTTCCAGCCGCTCAGAAGGAAAAAAGGGAAATAAATATAGATAGAAAATAATGTGTGGTTTAAAATCTGTGTGTAAGGGTTAGAATAACAATCATGGATTTCAACATTTATTTCAACTTGGAAACAACTAACCCGCCACAGAGATAAGAGGAAACACGCGGTTCATGCAGCATTAGAATCAGTCATCATGAACTTGCAGGACTTTATCCTAGTTTTATTGCCGTTTCTCTGGTCGTTTCTGTGAGTGTTGGGTCATTATGGCCAGGTTGTTTTATAAACCATGGGTTTGCACCTACAACCTGACGCAGCATGTTAACTGCGGCTTTAACTGTTGTTTTTGACGCAATAGTTGTACATTATATAATAGATAATATGTATCAATGGAATGTTACAATAACAAGAGTAGATATTATATATATACCTGTTCTCAAGCTATATTACTACAGTTTAGTCAAGCTAACGGAAGAAGTAATAACAATTACGTAGCCATTGCAACATACTTGCCCGCCAGTGTATTAGCCTTGTGCTTAAACAATTCTACATTTTGTAATGGCAAAAATATTTCACATCGTGATAGTCAACAAAGGTACATCAGAACAACAAGAAACGACATCCGGTCAGAAATCGATGATTTGCTTTTTTGCTTGGAGCAGTTTATGACTATTCCATCGTAAGTAGGAAAAGTGTCTACTTAACCCTACAGACCTAGCTTGGTCCACCACCTCCTCAATCAGGCTCCCGGCTTCCTCCTCCTCTCTGCCCCTCAAGCTGGGCGGGGACAATAACAGGGTTATTTATACACACACGTGGAACCGGTTACAAGGAGTTTGAACAAATAGATAATTTGCGACAGCGACAGTGCTATGCAGCATTTAAGGTTTTATTGCTGTATTTTGATTGAACATGCAAATAAAAACAACAAAATAGAGCTGTGCTCTGATGATGATGATGATGATGATGATGATGATGAGGATGAGGATGTTGATGATGATGAGGATGAGGATGTTGATGATGAAACGACCCATAGAAATGTGAAATTCATTTGAGAGGATTTGTTTAAATTGAGTCAAAACTATTTTACATCTCGCATGAAGTAAACGGCATGAAGTAAACGTGTTTTCGAGCACAGCAATGTCTCCCCATAATGACAAATCCTTCCACGATTTGTTACTAAACATTGACCCAAAAAACATTACTAATGACATCATAACTAGCATTGCAAGTGCCTCCAAAATGGATGCGTTCATTGCACATATTATGTCATGACAAGCCCTCTAAGCCCTGACCTCAGCCTTTACCTATTGGGTTGTTGTAGAAAAACGTGTCTGATATTTGTATTTTCTTTCCTTTTTATTTACCTTTTTCATTCCAAGCACACCATAGATGTGAGACTTTTTTTCAGTGTAATAAAAATAACGATTAAATTTCTTACACCTTTATTCCGCCTGAATTAGTGATTTTGATAAGGAATTGGAGGTACAGAAGAGGGTCAGTGAGACATACTTTTTCCTCTTCCACAGTCAGCTGGGGAGAAAGAGACAAACTCACACACTCAGTGGCAGCCAGAACATTACAATGACACAGACAAACCGGCCAACAGACTGACCGTTTTGACATGCACACCTTAGGAGATTAAGACTTTGTGTGTCGGTTTATGTGTGTTTGGGTGTGTGTGTGTGTGTGTGTGTGTGTGTGTGTGTGTGTGTGTGTGTGTGTGTGTGTGTGTGTGTGTGTGTGTGTGTGTGTTGTGTGTGTGTGTGTGTGTGTTGTGTGTGTTGTGTGTGTGTGTGTGTGTGTGTGAGTGAGTGAGCGACGAGTGTGGGTGTACCTGTAGGCTCCATAGACTCAAACATTCTCTCCAACAACACCCTCATCTGCTGGACATTGTTCATTAGAATGCAGGGCTGGACAGAGAAAGAGTTAAGAGTTGAGAGGAAGATAGAAACAAGATAGAAACAAATGAGAACCAGAGAGACGCATCAGAGAGATTGTGACCAGATGGACGGACGGACAGACAGACAGACAGACACATAGGTAGATGGATAGTAGGATAGATAGAGATAGAGAGAGAGAAGAGAGAGCGAGAGAGATGAGAGAGAGAGAGAGAGAGAGAGAGAGAGGAGAGACGAGAGACAGCAACAGAGACACAGAGAAGAGAGAGAGAGAGAGAGAGAGACAGAGACAGAGACAGAGACAGAGAGACAGAGAGAGACAGAGAGAGACAGATCATTATAGACACAGAGAGAGAGAGAGAGAGAGAGAGAGAGAGAGAGAGAGAGAGAGAGAGACAGAGAGAGAGAGAGAGAGACAGAGAGAGAGAGAGAGAGAGAGATAGAGAGAGAGAGAGAGAGAGAGAGAGAGAGAGAGAGAGAGACGATGTGTGTATGTGACTGCTCCACTTCTGACAGAAGGAGGTGAAGCTCTTACTCAACACCGAACAGTACTGCAGCAGGACCCTGCTGATGGTCTGGTTAGAGAAAATGCAGATTGCATCTTATTTTCATCTTCTGTATACATACACATACATCTCTAGTAGTTAGGCTTAGCTTTAAGATAAATATCTTGGCCATGAATAATGGTACGTTTGAGAGGTGAGTAACGTCGTCATGATCCCAGAGACAAGCGTACCTTTGCAAAGCGTGTGCTGAATTGTGCAAGCACATCGGGGTCTGGGCACTCCAGCTTCTTGATGATCTCAAAGCTTTGGTTGAGTTGAGTGAAGACGTCCACCACGGAGCAGGAGAACAGAGCATGCTCAGACGTCTGCAGGAACTGGGAGAGGGAAAGGTCAAAGGTGGAGGTTAAACCAAAAGAAAGTATGCATATGTTCATCCTATTGGACATTGGAAAAGCATGAGCATATTAGTCAGGGGTCAGGGGTCATCCCTCCTCACCCCTTCTCGCTTGTCTCTCTCCAGCGCTGCACTCATGAACTCCAGGGACACTTCCTCGTTCTCAGCCAACCAGGCGAGGACGAATGGTAGGAACCACCTGGGAGACACAGAGGAGATGCTGTACCTGGCTGCATACTGTGTGCGTGTAGGTGTGCGCGCACACGTGTGTGTGTGTGTGTGTGTGTGTTTGTGTGTGTCTTACACAGGCCATTGTATGACTGTGTGTGTGTGTGTGTGTGTGTGTGTGTGTGTGTGTGTGTGTGTGTGTGTGTGTGTGTGTGTGTGTGTGTGTGTGTGTGTGTGTGTGTGTGTGTGTGTGTGTGTGTGCGTGCGGTGCGTGCATGTGTGTCTGTGTGTTTGTGTGTGTGTGTGTGTGTGTGTGTCTTACACAGGCCATGGTGGGACGGCTAGGACGAAGGCTGGGAGGTCCTGGATGTACTCGCAGTGGAGCCACTTCACCTTGAAGAGCAGGTTCATGTAGTCTGCTGGTCTATACCTCCGCTGCTGCTCGTGGTCTACACACACACGCACACATTCACATTGACATTTAGCAGACGCTTTTATCCAAAGCGACTTACAATAAGTGGATTTTTATAGAAACAAGCACTAACAGTCGCTAGGTTTAACCCATCCCCAGTATACAAAGAAGTAGCTGGGATAATGCTACACATGCAAAGCTAAGCTTTTTTCTTCTTTTATTTGAGGTGCCAGGAGTTAATACAATATGTGTGTGGTGGGGGGTGAAGGGGTGGCTGTGCAGAAGGTCTAGGTGAACTCTGAACAAGTGAGTTTTAAGTCTTGAGCAATGACTCACACGCCACACACACACACATCACATTATTAAACTTTCATACTTTAGTCGATTTAGTAGCATT
>OLKM01004752.1:10000-20236 GCA_900291075.1 Melanogrammus aeglefinus | reverse complement strand
ATCGTAGTTCGCAAGTCCAGTGTGTCTGTGATTGGTGTGACAAAATCACATGCTCCTGGCAAGATTTTAATATTTTCTTATCTCATATCACAATCCAAAACTAATCCATGACGTTACCTACTCTTATGGATATATGGAGAACGGAAATGCTGGGTGACAGATCCATGAAAGAGATGGCAAACTAGTTTTGATCTCCGCTCTTCACTCTGATTAACGGAGCTGATCGGAGGACATTCTGCGCCACCAAACATCTTTTAAAGATCTGATATTATTCTACAGAGCATGTACATTCCATCTAAAAGCAGCTCTCGCCTCCTGCCTATCACTTCACCATTCGCCTAACTTCCAGTGCAAGATGACTTTCATTCACACATTCAGCAACTCACAGAAATCACTGCGTTATTTCTTTCTTAGACTAAGTTAAAGTAAGCGTTTGTCTGCTAAAACACCAAACTTTTCCGTTGTCCGCTTTGCCATATGCAGTATCAAGCCCTTTCCTCTTATTTCCGAGCTTCTATCGCAAATACAGATTTCAGGATTTTGGAGGATTGATTGTATTGGGTTATATATTGAATGTAAAACCTGACTGGAATGAGATGCATTGACATGCTGCACTCATTAGTTTAGCTTGTGTGTGGGATCTAATGTGAATATTAATGACATTTCCGCTTTCCTCCGTCTCTCTCTGGCCCCGTCACAACTCTCTGCTGTCTCTCTCCCCTGAAGTAATCAAGGCTTTTTTTCACACCCCCTAGGTAAACGGTGAGCCTCCTGGATGGACCTATTGGAGCCTTCTTGAATTCATCGTTTTGTCCATAACTAGGTTATATCTTGTTTACCAGGGTATTCAGAAATACCAAAGGTACGATTCAATACGGTAAAGAAATACTTTCCGACATCTTATTAGGAAATTCTTTCTAATGCTGATGAGTATCTGGCCAATGTTTAATCAGGATACATAGTTACATGGTCCAAAATTAACTACAAATTGAACTGGCTGTAGCATTGTTGTTGAGACTGAAATGACCTGGTCCATGTATGATCAGAGTGACTTAAACTGACTTATACAAATAGGTGCATACACAGTAATACTGACTTAACATATGTGTACATAGCTGGAAAACAAATGTAGACTTTGAAAAAAAAAAAGAACACCGAGTACTCCTGGAAGAAGAAAGGAAGGGCCTACTTTCTAGCTGATATTCTATAGTCCATAACGATTTAGTGTGTGTGGTGTTTGTGTGTGTGTGTGTGTTGTGTGTGTGTGTGTGTGTGTGTGTGTGTGATGTGTTGTGTGTGTGTGTGTGTGTGTGTGTGTGTGTGTGTGTGTGTGTGTGTGTGTGTGTGTGTTTTCACCCAGGCTGACCCTACCAGACAGACCCTGCTGCCTCAAAGGGCAGCCGAACAGTTGCCATGGAGAGGTGAAGAGGAAGTCGCAGGCTTTGTGTACAAAGTGAATTTGATAAAAGACAGAGTGAGGGCGATGGACAGCGTAAGAGCGATGGACAGAGTGAGAGAAGGACAGAGTGAGAGATGGACATAGTGAGAGAAAAGGAAAGAGTGAGAGAGAAGGACAGAGTGAGAGAGATGGACAGAGTGAGAGATGGACAGAGTGAGAGATGGACAGAGTGAGAGATGGACAGAGTGAGAGATGGACAGAGAGAGAGAGAAGGAAAGAGTGAGAGAGATGGAGGTTGAGGCCCCCATGAAGCAGCCCGCCCCACTTCCCCACTGCCTCCCTGAAGCCTCCTCCTCTCAGCAGCACTGTGGATCCAAAGAGGACAAATACCTGCAGCGGCCCACCGAGCAGAGCGCTATGGGTTCTCCAAACACGGCCACCAGGGACTGGGCCCGGGTGATGGCCGTGTTTTTAGCAAGCTTTGTAGTTGGACAGGAAACCGTTATCCAGGTCCTCCGTGGAGTCTCACCAGCTGTTTCCTTGCCGCTTGATGGCCGTCTGCTTGTGCTTGCATGTGTGGCGCGTGCGCACCGTGCTCAGGAACAGCACCCGGAACTGCTTGCCTGGAGGGAGGACATGTTGGAGTGATCTGTATCTAAAACACCTTTTCTAACAATGAATCGGCCTTGATGCCGAGCCCAGGCATTCACATTATTCATCAGCTATTCCAAACTTAATTCAGTATCTGAATTAGTGCTGCCGCGATTAGTCAACAGCAATTTTTTATTCGATGAGTCGTTCTTTGACTATTGACCCGCCTATTTATTTTTGTTCTACCTTCTCAAACACCTCACTGTAATTCAGCGTTCCCCAACCACCAGGGAATCTGAAGTCCACCTTGAACCGTGACATGGTGGAGAAAGGGATGGTTGCCGCTTGCAGCAATCCCTTTCTCCGACATGTCGCGGTTCAATCTGGACTTCAGATTCCCCGGTGCAGCCCCGGCCGTGGACAACAAATTAGCAACATCCCCTCGCAACAAATAAAATGGACACAATGAAATAAAAAATAAAAAATTGTTTTTTTTTAATTAGTCGACTTATCGCAAAATTTGTCGAAAGATTAGTCGCTAGAAAATAAGTCATAGTGGCAGCACTATTCTGAGTGCTTTGTTATTTTAGTATAATCAATATGTCTTGAGAACCAGAGGTCGAATATTAGGTTATATTGAATCTGATTATTGCAGTGATAAAATCCAAATCCATGTAAGGCTGAAACACGGCTCAACCTGAGACAACCACATCAAGGCCTTCGCAGAATAAGCCTCTCTACTCTTCTATTGGATAGAAGAACATTGTTCAAATACTTGGCACTTTGAAACTAGTAGTAGTCCAGTGTGGGAAGAAGAGCGAGACGGGCGTATATAAGGGGGATTGGGTAGGGTATGTGGTTTTAGTAGGGTTTAAACAAAGTACGTATTTAGAACGCTTAACAAGTTCAAAACGCTCTACCTACTATTAACGAGTTGGTCATTAAAGGGGAAATATTATGGTGTTTTCCCAACAAGTAAACATAGTACTTCAGTTCCAAAAAACATGTTTTTTGGAACTTTTTTTCCAGCTGTTTGCTGGAAATAGCTTTAAGGAAAAAAAAATCTCGCCTACCGCTAATCCCCTCTGTTTCAGGTGTCTGTAGCTTTAATGCAAATGAGCTGCTGCCCATTGACAGATGAGCTGTCAGACTGAACCACAGCATGGAGGAGAAGGGATTGTTGCCGTTTGTGGACTCCTGGAGCTCTATATCTATAATATAATAATAATATTATATATGGAATTTATATAATATTATATCTAAAATCATGGCCAAAAGCTATGTGCGCCTAAGATAATATTATGAATCATAAAGACTGCGTCTGACGTCTTTGGTACTTCCACAACAAGTAAAGACTCGTAGTTGGGTATATCTCGGCCATGGTTGAGATGAATAGGGGGAAAGGAACTTTGGCCTTGACTCACTGAAGTCCATGAACCGCGACATGGAGGAGAAAGGGATTATACTCAGGGAGCTGAGCTGCCGGACTGCCGCCGAGCTCCCCCCACCGGACCTGCCAGCTTCGGCAGCAGTTCAGCTCCTGGAGTATACCCTCCGGAGCAGCCGCAAAGTTTCGGCGGCAGTTCAGCTCCCGGAGTACACCGCCGGAGCGGCCGGACTGCCGGGGGTAGCTTGGCGGCAGTCCGGCAGCTCAGCTCCGGGAGTGCAATCCCTTTCTCCTCCATGTCTCCTCCTCTGGACTGCCGCCGAAGCTTTGGCGGCAGTCCCCCCGCGGGAGCTGCTCGTCCACTGGTCCATAAAATCTTAGCTATGCTCCGATTGGAGGGGAGGGTAATATTCAAGTGTGCCCCCTTCCTACGTAGGAGGGGGAGCCGAAACTGACTCGTTCGTTAACTGTAGGGGGGGTACTTTCAGGAATGCATATCTCACTCAAAAAGTCATGGAAAGACTTTTTTCAAAGGCTGTATGTGTGTGGGAGCAACAGAGACCTAAAACAACACCCCAAATCCCAGGTGAAGAAAAGTGTTGTTTTCATAATATTTCCCCTTTAAATAAACATGAATGGAACGAGAAACATTTGTTTATTTAATGGCGATCTGTCTAATTAGTTATTAAACTGGCAATGTGTTCAATTTGAGCCTCTATCAGCTGCTCACTTTACTCAGCAGCCATTAATACAAAAACGTTTGATGTGGCCCCTCCTACTCGCTGCGGTGGCCAACGCTCAATCAGAACCAGCTGCTGAAGCCAAACTGACTGGGCTGTTTATATAGGTTCTTCATCTTTGGCCCTGCGACCGCCAATATTAATCCGGGCTTTACCCATCTGGAGGTCTGTTTTATTGGAGGGAGGAAAACATGGCTGCTCACAAAAGGCAGTATCTTGTACCACTGGCGGGACTGCAAGGCCGTGTAGCTGCTCCGTCACAGTGACACGCCGGTGGTGAGTCATATTGTACCCCTCCTCACTGGGAAAGCACCTTGAGGAAACTACATGCCAATTACAAGGTTTGCACCTCGAAAAATACTATACTTCAAGGTATAGGGCTAATTTTACATGAATGGGATCGTTAAGAGACGAGGAAAGGAAACAGCTAGATCATGTCAAACAGAACAGATTACAATCAAGACTGATGCATTGGGAGACGCATTGAGTTGTATGGGGCTCCACCCATTTACTCAGGTGGCTGGTCCAGAGCTTCTTCCAGGTCAACCAGGTTTTGGCCCATCCCCTTCACACACACCCTGTCCTGTGGGACGAATTCCCCCTGTCCCTTGGGACGCAACCCCCCAGTCCTAGGCCCTCCTCACCTTGCACGTTGAGCACCCTCTCCACGCTGACCTCGTGCATGCGCTTCTTGCGGAGCTCTGCGCGGATGCGGAATACTTGGTCTGCGTAGGGTGACACCACACCGATGCTGCCCTCGTCCAGCTTGCCCCAGGATACGGGCCACTTCCTCCGCATCTCTTCCACCCGCTCCACGATCTCAAACACCTGAAGGAGAGGAAAAGGCTTTTTAAACATGACATGATGCTCTGGTGGACCTTTTAACCAGTACACCTGTTGACCGTCTCCAGCCTCAAGGCCTCAACAACCACACCTCATACTCAACACAACCAGCACCCAGGGCAGGCCCAGCAACCACCCTCATACTCAACCCACCCAGCCCCCAGGCCTCAACTAGAAGCCGACCGATGTATCAGCGGGCCGATATTAGGCATTTTCCAAACTATCGGTATCCAGGCATTTATAATGTCAATAATGAATATTTATAATAAAAAAAAAAAAAAAAATTGGGTTATCGTGTTTTGTCAAGGACTTTGACTTTCTTAAGTTTGTATGCTATACTTTTTATTTATAAACTGTGGCTTTTGAACTTGCCCATACTTTCAGAGGGTTCTCCCAGGCGCCTTTAAGAACCATTGTAGCTTTTGATAGCTGACCGTACTGGCCCTCGGTCGTTACAGGTTTTTTGGATGGCTGTCACATCTGCGCAGTGTCAATTTTAAACAACTGCTTTGTGGTCATCCATTTTTACCTCAGTCATCCAGGGACCAGCACTGTCCTCTGTCTCTGTGACATTGAACCCCAGGAAAGAAACTCCATTATCATCACATATCCTCTGTGTGTGACATTGTGGCCATATTCAACCTCATGTAACTTTTTTGACCTACAGACTCGAGCATAATGTCTTTTTTTTCTGCAACTGGTTGCATGTTGCATCTTTTGCTGGACCATTGGTCTGGCTGTGTCCTCTTGTGTCCCACACCTTTTGCATGTCTGTTTCTGGGCTTTACTGAAACACTGGTTGGACCATGGCTGGAGCCTTTTGTTTTTTGCACCACCGCGCTGTTGTGCCGTGCATGGCTGTCCAGCTGTGTGTTCATCATTGTCTCCTTTGCAGTTAGCTTTTAGCAGTTCGTTTTGCTTTTTCACCTGTTCACTCTGTTTAACTAGAGTGACAGCTTTCTGTAGTGTCAGTTCAGGATCCAGCTGTAATCTCTCTGATAGACGTTTGTCTCTCAGACCCACGACCAGTCTGTCTCTCACCATCTCGTCATGTAACGCGCCGTATCCACAGTGCTCCGCCAGGCAATGTAACGCAGTGATGAACGAGTCAGCTGACTCGCCCGACTCTTGCTGCCGTTGATTAAACATTCGCCCGTCATTATGAGTGTCCTGCGAGCGACGAAGTGAGCGTCCAACTTCTCTTTGACAGTGTGGTACTCACTCGCTTCATCAGCCGTTGCAAGGACGTTAGAATGTCTTCCGCCTCCTCGCCCATTGTGTAGATCAAAGCATTGACTTGATTTTCCTCCGCTTGGATTTCCAAACCTGAAGCTATACGAAATCGGTCGAATTGTTCGATCCACTTCGGCCATTCCTTTGTTTTGAACGAGAATTTCTCCGGTGGAGCAACTTGAAACTGGTTCATGATGAACGCTGTCGATCCGCTGCCTGGTAACAATGCTGTTCAGCTACAAAGTTACTAACGGTTTCCTTTCCCGCCCAGCCGGTGCAACACTAACACTAAAAGACACTTTTTTCCCGAAAAAATAACAAACCGCCAGCTGACGTTCACTTGGCTACTAAAATAACTCTGAAAATTAACTTCTGACACCCATGTTGTAGCTTAGCTATCGTCAAGAACGAAGGAGGCAGGAGCACATCAGAGAACACACCGTGTTAGGTCCAAGGAAAACGTTAGGTCTGATTTATTGTCACATGACAACCTATAAACATTCTTAAAGTCACTAGGCAGGACTTACTCTACACTTTGATGCAATTTATCCTCAGGGTTTGGCTGCTTTTCCAGTTTCCTCACACGAGTCAATTTCCTACAAGGTGTTGTCGCAGCTCGGGAGAAAGGATTGAATTCATGCTTACATGGGCAGGGGCCGTCGTCTGGTTTATAGCGCGTCCAATTTTAATTTGTTTTGCTCATGAATGCCATTGTGATCTTCATTTGTTTCCAAAATTGCCACTCAAGCTTGCTTCCTTGCTTCCATTATATCCACTTTCCACATCCTATGCTGACAGCTGCGTTACAATTTGTCTTGGCTGCCTCACGGTGTACTGCTTCCAGGTAGTAGAGTCTGTCTTTGCATATTTCTATGCCTTGCTCAACCTCTAATGATGAATGGAAGTGCAGTTGGGTCACCATCCAAAGCTGGGAATCTCTCTAACGGGCAGGAGGGAGGCTTCTCTCTGTTTTTTTTAACATTCAGGTTTTTGTCAATTCTGCCTCATTACGTCTACAACATTTTCGGTGCTACTTGTTCTTGCATTTCAATACGGCTCTATTTAATTGGGGCAGTGATTGGTTCAGATTTCGGCTGTACGATGTTGGGGGTTTTTGCAATTTAAGCATGTGGGGGTTTGAGATAAGGCCGGAGCCACGTTGGAACCTTGTTCGCGGGCTGTTTTGGCTTTCGAACTCACTGAGCCAAGCTCCGGCTTTGCCGTAGTACTTTTGCTTTGGCTTCCGCGGCTACCAGTTCTAGCTGTTTTTTATGCAAGCGCGTTTCTGCTTGGCCTTTATCTTTGCCTCCTCCAATGTGTCCAATGCCATGCTTTTTGTTCCACATATTTTGACTTTGACGCTCAGAGCAGCGCGCTCAGCCTCGGCTTCTACGCAAGGCGGGTTGTTTATGATTTGGAGCCGCTGGCGCATAATGACCACTTGTGACACGTTTACGGCCAATCTCACTGCATGCTTGTTTTCTTCATCGTCATTATCGGACTTGTTCACTTAAAGCATTTATGTCATCCACTTCTTCCCGAGACTCTTCAACCATCATCATCCTTACACATCCATAAGCGAACGGTTGTTAGGAATCTTTGATTTCGATTAAATTTTGGCTCATACCATTGCATATGATTAATCAAACCCTCCTAGCAGTGATTGCACCATCCACTTGCAGGTCCATAAAGTTTTTTTATACCAGCTCATTGAATGTGTCCAGATGTTTACTCACATTTTCTTTTATCGTCATTTGTCTTTTATTCATATGAAGCACTTCATTTCTTTTTTCTCGTCAGTGCCGCGAGCCTTTTCCTCTGCGTGATTTAATATTGTTTGGCAACAATTTACTTTCTGGGTCCACACCTTGATCAGTATATCGCTTTTCCATTTGCACCTCTTAACTTTCACACAAAATATTGGCATATAGGCAGGTGGAGCAGTGGTGATGGCTTTCCAACGAAAAGACCTGACGAGGCTTTCACCGGGCACCGGCGGTCGTTGTTCAGCTCGGTACTAACACCGGTAGGAGACAGTTGTCAAACATTTCCCATTCGTCCAGCCGAGAAGCAGACTTTAGTGCTGCAAACTTGTGTCCCAATCCATTTTCCAGTCAGGTCCAGAATCAATAGATAATTTTGACTTAATGTTCACGGTATCCGAGTCGAGTGTGATGCCTCCGGGGCATTAAACTGTGGTGTTTGAGAAAACGCACTCCAAATACGGTAGGTTTTCTTTCCAATCCAAGAAAGTATTTATATTTTTCGAACAAAGGGTTTCCAAAAATGGGTAAAAAGAAGGGTTTTCAAAATATACAACAAAAAACACTCTATACTCTAACGGAAAAGCTTAAGGCTACTTGAAAAAAACTAACACTTAAGACTAGAGCCCGGACTTGACCACGGGCTGCCATTCTCTCGGAGTGCATTTACAGGTGGGCCACAAAACCCGCCCCCCTTGCCCTCTTAATTCCACTCATCAATTAAAATTTAACCATTATCAGTAAACATTACCAACCAATTTAATACACACACATATTTAAACTTAAGGTAAAGGGATGGCTGTAACAAGTTTCCTTACCCACCTCAGCTGGAAGAGCACCAACTTTTAGCTTTGGAGAGCGTCCTACTGTTGAAATAGTTCCCAGATCTGTTCCTGATTTAAAGGCGAACCAATCGTCCAGGTTCAGCTTACTCCTGTACGAAGGATATACCAGTTCAGCCTGAGAAGAAGACGGTGCATTCTGGATCAAAGATAGGGATCCACAGGGGCTCTCAAACAATATGCCATCCAGGTAGGAAGAACCTCCTTACTAAACGGTCTGAGAGGTCATCTTAGAAATATCCATTGAGGTCCGTTTCCAATTTCCAGACCTGTCCCAAGTAGTCCTAGTTTTGCTGCCTGTCAACGATCTGAACATGTCGTTTGCAAACCTATTACACTTGATTTGGATACTCTCCTTCCTGCCCAGTGGTGTAGATATCTCTCTCCGGAGCAATCGCCTCCGGGCCTCCTTCATGGTCTGCTGGAGGCCGCATGTAAAACTTGGTGGGCCGTTCCATCAGGTTAAGAATTTAGTTGACCATTCCAATTAACCCCAAGCCCACTACAAAAGTCCCCCGTATGAACATATTACCACTGTCCAAAGCAAGCTTGACGCGCACACACGTAGAACCCAGGGACAACATGGTAGAACCCATGCCAGGTGGAACCGGGACACACACGGGTAGAACCCCAATGCCAGGTGGAAACCGGACACACCGGGGTAGAACCCATGCCAAAGATGGGACCCCCACACACGTAGAAAACCCCATGCCCAAGCGGGAATCCCCACACACGTTAGAAACCCCATGCCCAGGCGGGAACCCCTACACACGTACAAGAACCCTTGCCACCGCACGCAGAGGAGACCCTTGCCACGCACCGCACAGAAACTTTGCCACACACACACACATACACAACCTATATGCCAGGGAGAATCCTAAGCGATGCTCACAATGAACGATTTCAAATCTCATTGTCATCATCCCACACCCGCGCGCAGAAGCCACAACACTCAACCACCACCGCAGGGTAAAACCTCATGCCAAATTAATGTTTCCACCATCCAACCCCAGCTCTTCCTGCCAGGGACCACCCAGAGCAACCAAATGTCTCCAGAGACGGAAATGATGAACAACATTCTTCAGTTGCGTCCCACATTGGTGATGGATTATGCTTGCCGTCTCCAAAAGGTGTCCCGTGGTTGATTCCACGTCTCTGAAGTCATGTCTTTGTAGTCCAGTGGTTTCCTGAATGAGGGGCCTTCACAGATTCAAACCATGCAGCTTTAGTAAGCCCAAGGAACAGGAAGGAGGTAATCTGCTCAGAAAGAACCACCCAGGGAGGGGGGTGGCTTTTGAGGAGTAGGCGCCATCCTTGGAATGTCCCCCCGACTACAATCTTCTTTGGAATTGAAACTATATTCCTGAGGAGTCACGATGCACGGAGGGGACCGTTGAATGTGTTTCCAATGGTACTGTGTCAGACTGAAGTTGTGTGT
>OLKM01004752.1:0-5000 GCA_900291075.1 Melanogrammus aeglefinus | reverse complement strand
AAAGTTTGGATCAGTTCATCTTCTGGTACCTAGCTCCGACCTCTATCTCTTCAGATCTCTATCTCAGGTTTCTAACTCATCGGAACTCTATCTCTTCAGATCTCTAACTCTTCAGAACTCTATCTCTTCAGACGTCTATCTCGGAACTCTTCTCCTCAGATCTTCTCTAGAACGTCAGGGTCAAATCAGCTAGCGTATGCCACGACCAGCAAACATGACCTGTTCACTCTAACAAACCACTTATTAGAAACTGAGAATTTATTCTGATTTCCATTACAATGAAATAAGCAATAAAACTGACACAAACATTGTTAAATAACTTTGGTCATATATAGAAGAGGGTCGAGGCAATGGCGACGGTAAAAAAGGAGGTGAGTAAACAACAGACTTTTGCCTCCAGGATAGTTCATGTTCACACACAATTCACTACTTTTTACCCCCAAATAAATATCAGCTATCCCCAACGTTGACTGGAACGCTCGCCGGGTGAGCTCGCGACGGACCGAAGGGGAACTCTTACCACCAATAGTTCTACAAGAATTATCATTTAGCTAACAGAGTTTGGTAGAAAAAACATCATACATACACAATCTAAAAAAACAAAAAACAAATATTTAAAACCAAATATTTACATATTTCATTCGCTTAGGGGCGGTTCAGCGCGACTCCAGAACCCCACTGTTCTGCCAAGAGATGAACAGAGCCGTTGTTCATGATCCTGTGAGCTGGAGTTAAGAAGATGGCTGCAGATCAGATGAAGACCCCCTGGAGCAGAACCCCCCATCCCACGTCAGAGCAGACGTTAGACATGTTCTCCGGAGTGGAGGATAGAGGCCACGACGGGGGGGGGGCCTCTCTGGCATCTCACAGGCAACAGTCTGGATGGGGTCCGGAGGGTCAGGAGAGTCTGGGGGGTCTGGGGTTTCTGGGGGGTCAGTAGGGTCTGGGGAGTCTGGAGGGTTTGGGGGTCTTAAAGGTCTGAGGGTTCTGGAGGGTCTGGAGGTTCTGAGGGTTCTGGAGGGTCTGGAGGGTTTGGGGGGTCTTGAAGGTCTGAGGGTTCTGGAGGGTCTGGAGGGTTTGGGGGGTCTTGAAAGTCTGAGGGTTCTTGAGGGTCTGAAGGTTCTGGAGGTTCTGAGGGTTCTGGAGGGTCTGGAGGTTCTGGGGGTCTGGGGATCTGGAGGGTCCTGGGGGGTCTGGGGGTTCTGGATGGGTTCTGGGGGTCCGGGTGCTCTGGATCAGTCTTGGTTCTGCTGGCACTGACAGGAACACTCCTCATGATGCTCCAACACCACGTCGGTCATGGAGCGCTGCAGGCCACGCCCCCCCGCACGGTGCTTCAGCTGCAGGACCTGCAGGTGTACATGGTCCGGGTTACTGGCACATAGTACAGGTGGTACATGGTCCGGGGTTACTGCACATAGTATCCCAAGATGTAGATTGTCCTGGGTTACTGCACATAGTACCAGGTGTACAATGGTCCGGGTTACTGCACCATAGTGCCGAGGTGTACATGTCCAGGTTACCTGCAACTATACCAGGTGTAACATGGTCCAGGTAACCGCATCATAGTACCGAGTCTACATGGTCCATGTTACTGTCACATAGTACCAGGTCAACATAATATTTGCCGGGGTGTACACGGTTCATACCCTAGTACCATAGTATCTGATACACATGGTACGACACGTTATATATAGTACCTGGTACAGTATACAGGTAGTTCCTGGCGTACATGGTACTTTACTCATGCAGCAGTACCTCGTAGTACTTCCTGGAGGTCCTGCTGGGAACACAGGCGCACTGTTCCCCGGACTGGGAACATGACTGGGAGCACTGGGAAGCAGCTGCAGTTCTCCCGCCGCATGCGCCGGACCAGCCAGGCCAACCGGGCCCAGAAGATGGCGTCGTCCTCCTCAGCTCCTCACGGCAGCGACACCGACACGTTCCGCGGGGAGCAGCTGTACAGACGGACGCCTCCCTCCTCAGCTGGTTCAGCTCGGCTCCCCCTGGGGGCAACAAAAGGGACCCCCACCCTCATACAGGTACAGCAGAAACCCCACCCTCATCAGGTACAGCGGGACCAACACCCTCATCAGGTGCAGCGGGACCCCCACCCTCATCAGGTACAGCACACTACTTCTCTACAGGGAGGTTCTCCTTAAGGACCTGGTCTCCACAGGGAGGTTTCTCCTTAAGGACCTGTCTCCACAGGGAGGTTCTCAGGTCTCTACAGGGAGGTTCTCCCTTAAGGACCTGTGTCCACAGGAGGTTCTCAGGTCTCTACAGGGAGGTTCTCCTTAAGGACCGGTCCTCTACGGGAGGTTCTCTCGAGGTCTCTACAGGGAGGTTCTCATTAAGGACTGGTCTCTACAGGGAGTGTTCCTCCTTAAGGACCTGTCTCCTACAGGGAGGTTCTCCTTAAGGACCTGTCTCTACAGGGAGTTCTCAGGTCTTTACAGGGAGGTTCTCATTAAGGACCTGTCTCTACAGGGGGGTTCTCCGGTCTCTACAGGGAGGTTCTCCATAAGGACCTGTCTCTCTACAGGGAGGTTCTCCTTAAGGACCGGTCTCCACAGGGAGGTTCTCCTTAAGGAACGGTCTCTACAGTGAGGTTCTCCTTAAGGACTGGTCTCTACAGGGAGGTTCTCCTTAAGGACCTGTCTCTACAGGGGGGTTCCCCGGTCTCTACAGGAGGTTCTCCCCCTCCTGAAGGACCTGGGTTCTAGGTTCTCCTACCTCTGGTCTTCCTTGTTGTGGATTGTAGGACTTCCCCGGAGGCCGAGCCAGGAGGGCCGGTAACAGCTCCTCCATGTCCGCCCCGCCATCTCAGGGTCCAGTACTTCAGCACCTCTTCACTGTCCCAGGGTGGAGACCGCCTCCTCCAGCTCCTCCACACTGGGGGGGGGAGCTGGAGTCACAACAGGAGCCTGCGGCTCAGGGTCGCTCTGCAGAGGGAACACCAAACCCCAGGCGGGAGGAGGTTACAGGGCGCCTGAAGACCGAGCTACAGGTTAGGTGGAGCTACAGGTCAGGTGGAGCTTCAGGTGGAGCTACAAGTGGAGCTACAAGTGGGGCTACAGGTGGAGCTACAGGTTAGGTGGAGCTAGAGGTTTTGGTGGATCTACAGGTGGAGCTACAGGTTAGGTGGAGCTACAGGTCAGGTGGAGCTACAGGTGGGGCTACAGGTTTGGTGGATCTACAGGTGGAGCTACAGGTTGGGTGGCGCTACGGGTTAGGTGGGAACTACACAGGTTGGTCGGAGCTACAGGTTAGGTGGAGCTACAGGTCAGGTGGTGGAACATTTGAGGTGGAGCTACAGGTTGGGTGGAGCTACAGAATAGATAGTTACAGGCTAGCTGGAGGTAAAGCTGAAGCTCGAAGTGGAGTTACAGGTTGGGTGGAGATACAGGTTAGGTGGAGCCACAGGTTAGGTGGAGCTACGGGTTAGATGGTGGTACAGGTTGGGTGGAGCTACAGGTTGGGTGGTTGAGGTTCAGGGTTTGGGTGTAAGAAAGGTAAGGGTTATCACGACAGTGACCTAACCAGGTCCTAACAACCTCCTCACTTCTGATACCTAAACTCAACCACTGAGCGCCCTCTCTGAGGCATGCTGGAAACGGCCAGCAGAGGTTCTGAAGGTCTGACCACAGATTCATAGGAAGGCTTCTAAACAGTTCCAATATATCAACCAAGCAGTCAAACACACATGTGCTGTGAATGTTTATTATTTAACCCAAGGCTTTTACAGAGGCTGTGTCTGTAATTTGGAGCATTGAAAAAAACAAAAGGTGAATTAGTGTAAAAGACATGAATACCATAACCCTGCCTCACTCCCTTCCAGCTGTGGGGGAGTTCTGTTTCTCTGACGTCAACCCTTTGACACCAGATCTGACCACTATGTGGTGTTTAAAACACGTCACTTTCATCATTCAGACCGAGACTGAGCCACACAGGACAAACACCAGCTCAGACCAGCCACAGCTCAGGTCCTGGCCAAGAACACCTTGGGGAAAGGAGCATGGAACCAGCAACCCTCCTGAGATACCGCTGTGGAATGCTACAACAGAATGTACCTGTGTTGTGTTGCGCCGCTACAAGGGCCTGTAGCTGTGTTGTGTAGCAGTACGTGTGTTGGTGTAGCAGTTACGGTGTGTTAAAGTAGCAGTGCTACACAGCAGCTTGTGCTTGTGTTTGTGGTCTCCTGTTGGTTTGGTGAGCTGGTGAAGCCAGCAGAGTTGGAGTGGATTTTGGTTCCCAGTCTGAAGGGCACATCTCCATCTCACACCTCAGCCTCTCAGAGGAAACTCTCACACCCTCTGCCCCCGCCCCGAAAGAGCACACAAACCCTTGATGACCTCCACTCAGCTCTAGAGGAACCGGTCTCTCGCAACCACCTCAGACCTGTCAGACTGTATCAGAGAGGAGGAGGTTGTCCCTGTGACTAACAGCGGGGAAGTGTGTCTCAGACCTTAAAACTCTCTCTGCTCCGCGATGCCCGGCGGTGTGAAGCGGAACCAGAGAGGTCCTTTAAGGGCTGAGATGCTCTATTATTATACAACTAACATCTAGCTTCATGTAGAACGTTGAATGTGAGTGTGAGCTGTGCTGCTGGCGTCCCACCATGTCAGAGAGTAAGGATGGACATGTTGCGGCAATGTGTGCTGCTGACTGAGGAGAGACATACGCTTCAAACCAAGTCCATCCAGCTCCTCTCTGGGAGGGGACCCCCAACTGGATCACCCTCAAGGTGGGAAGCGGGAGGGGCCGGAAAGGAGGTGCTGCTAATGTTTGCAGCAGCTGGGCTCCCTCAATCCTTGGTCCACTGGCGTGTGGGTCGCAGCCTGTGGCCCTCTGTTGTCCCACAGAAATAAGCAACTGATGTATTTACTGGAGCTGCACTCAAGGCTGTGTTGAGGAGACCACTGAAATAGTGCCCTCAAGAACCATATCTCCTTCCCGGCCGCCACCTACGCACTTCCCCTCTGGACCTTTGAAGAGGC
>OLKM01004751.1:10000-20247 GCA_900291075.1 Melanogrammus aeglefinus | reverse complement strand
GTTTGGAAGAACTATTTACAACAGAACAGAATCCTTTTAGGTCGCATTGTTAGATGAGGTATGCCATTCCCAAACAAGCAATGATAAAATATTGGAATTTTGAATTTTCATTTTCATAATCATTTTATTCATTAATGAGGAAACAGGAACACAGTGTGGCAACCCGGCACGGTGAGCGAACCACCTCCTTCCAAACAGGAACAGCACCATTTTGAGGGAAAAAGCCATAAAAGGCATGTTTAATCCAAAACAGAAAGTCTCTCAAAACACAAATAACATAAAACCTGGGAGAAATCCACGGTCCCCTCCTTCATGGGTGGAATCCCGTCACCCACGAGGACCGGTCTCTCTGTGCAGGAGCTCCAGGGCTGGGAGAGCCGCTGATGAGTGGAGGAAAGCAGGCTATTTAAGTTCCCTGCCTTCTCCACCTGTTCCACGGTTGTTCCCCAGATCATTCCTTAATTTGGCCAGGCCGGGTTGCCACAGTGCTCCTCCACCCTTTATGCTGAAGCCTCGGTGGCCTTTCGGAGGAGCGGCGGTCCCAGCGGCATGGGCTGCTTCTGCCTGCCGGCGTGGCCTCGGTTTGCACGGTCTCTCCTGTCGTGCCTCTTCTGCCCGCGGCCGTCGTCTCCGGCGCGCTTCGTCTCCGGCCGGTCGTCTCCGCTCGCCGTCGTCCTCCCGGCCCGCTTCGTCTCCGGCCGCGTCGTCTCCGGCCGCGTCGTTCTCCGGCCCCGCGTCGTCTCAGTTTGGGGGTTGGCTTGAGGGTTTGTGTTGCCTTCCCAAAATGTGCACGCGTAGCTCGGGTCAAGTTGCCTGCATTCCACCCCCATTATGTGGCAAGCCCCGGCACGGTAAAGCGAAACCACCTCCTCCCAAAACAAGACCACCAGTTTGCTTGGGCAAAAGCCAAAAAGGCATGTTTAATTAACTCCGCAACAAACATAAAGTCTCTCAAAACACACAGATAACATAAAACCTGGGAGGAAATCCCGTCAACCACACGAGGACCCGGTCTCTCCGGTGCAGGAACCACATTGCTGGGAGAGACGGCTAGAATAAGTGGAGAAGCAGGCTATTGAAGCCCTGCTTCTCTACCCTGTTCAGGTGTTCTCATGTCCTTAATTGGCCCAGGTGCCGGGTTGCCAACAACAGGTACACACACACACACACACACACAACACACACACACACACACACACACACACACCACATACACCACACACACACACACACACACACACACACACACACAAAGCAGGGGTTTCTTTAGCCAATAGGCTCTTCTCCCCACTCCATTAAGGAGTGGATGTGTGGCCCTCCTCTAAATGAAGGACTAGGGAACACTCTCGGACCGCCAACATAAGAAGTACTTGGCACTAATGGAAAGAGGGTTCAAATGTTGCAAGCATTGGCAGATCATCAGAGAGAGCAGAGGAGAGAGAGAGCAGAAGAGAGAGAGAGGAGAGAGAGAGAGCAGGAGAGAGAGAGAGAGGAGAGAGAGAGGAGAGAGAGAGTGTTAATGCACAGGAATCAATAATCTTAACTTAAAGGGCCCTACCTGTGAGTTCAAAGGTAAATGATTCCTCCTGTGAGCATATCTCAGGCGCGGGGATTGTCAGCGGAATTATGGTTTCTCTTCCATGCATCATTCTTGGTCCTATACACCACTGAACCATAACGTACGCCGAAACGAGAGTAAACAAAGAACATTACACAAATAGCTTTGTTGAAGAAGCACGCGCTGATGACAGCCCTGCTCCGTCCATCAGCTTTGCAAATCCTCTGTCTGTGAATTTGTCTTCAAAGCCTCTGTGTTCCTGCCATGGTGACCTTCTTCACACAAAAGGAGGCCTTTTAGGATTAAAAAAAAACAATGTTTGGAATCGGCGTTTCTAATGAGTTTTTATTCGTAATAGGTGCGCAAGTTCCTGGCTTGCCCATAATCAACCACGACGCCGTCGCGGAAAAATAATCAAGGGATGATTTAAACATGCAAATGGGTGTTCTCTCATAAGGTTACGGCGAGGGTGTACAGTCAACCGAAGTCTCTATCCCACACACCAGACGAAAGCATCAGAGTCTGCCCCAGGAGGGGAGTGGGGCCTCGACCCGTCAGTTGATTATGGATGACAATGAGTCGTAGCCCATGCCTCCTCGCTTCCTAAGGTCAACCTCCCTCTCGCACAGCCCCAGAAGCCCGGGGCCAGGCCTCATAATTTTTTTATTGCTGAGTAAGAGGGCAGTATATATCCGGACATTTAAACAATATTTTTTGTTTAAATGGTATCTGCTTCAAAAACAGCTCATTCAGAGTGTATCAGATGGTGGTTGGCAAATAATAACAAATTATTCCCAGATGGGATAGAAGTTTTAATATGTGGGCTACGAATAAAATATATGTATACATTACATCGTGTCAAATAGTCAGACAAGAGGTGATTCAACTGCTGCCCTTCGCATTTTCACTCACCACGTAACTTTTTAAAAACTTTTAAGAATCGATAGCTTGATTATAATGGAGACCTGTTTTAATACATTCCTTCGCGTGATAGGACTAAATCCTATAGAGGTTTTTTGGATCATTCCTCAATATTGACCAATACAATTATAAAAGGGTGTGGATTTGAGATAAGGGTCGCGCCTTACAGACATCCATTATATTCCAGTCTACTCATTGTTGTTTAGCCACCAATCAATAGAAAGGGATGGAGAAGACGGCAGATGCCTGTGATTCAGACTGGGATGCCTGCATATCGCCCATGAGGATTCATCTGCTGAGGTTGAACGACCACCTGAATGAATGAGGGAGCTTTCAATTTATAGTTCTAGTTGGAGTGGAAAGCACCAAAGTCTGTAGAGGTAACTGGAGCATGAGTGAAGCCATTTAGTCAACCTCCCATTGCAGGGACTAAAAAATAATGTATTTGCATGGAGATTGGCAGCCGCAGAGATGAAACAGATAAACTAAAAGAGAAAGCCCAGAAAGAGACGGTGAATGGTGGTACCGACTCAAGTCACCCCTAGACGCTGTAGTCCTTCTCGCCCTGTCCTGGCTGGGTTAGGTCTGGCATCCTCTGAGAGGAGGGGCTGTGAGATATGAAGAATGGTAAACATCAGGCATGCATCAGAGTAAAATAAGATAAGTAATAATAAGTGAGGGACTGGTTCAGGATATTGCATTGATGGTGATCCCTTGGCTTTTTAGTAATTTTATAGAGTGAGTACAAAGGCTTGAGTGTAGTCACACCAGTCACAGGTGACCAAGAGGTTATGCAATAAGAAAAATAGGTAGAATGCAACATCCTGTGGGTGTGGGCAGCAAATGGAGAACACACTGGTGCCTTATGCTCTTGAAATGTTTCAGATTAAAGTTACATTTTGAATTGACTGCCCACCAACTTGATTGTGCACTTTTTTTCACATATTTGGCATGTAATAACATCGTCATAAGTTACGGTTGTGACCAAGCTATCATGCAAGCGAGTTATTTCCGTATTGTAGATTCTGAGAACTTTTCAAGTTGCAGGTAAGACAACACTTGATCTTGCACCAAACTTCTTGGGAAAAAAATGTGCTGCAACCTTTTAAGAGTGTATCTTTAGCTTCCTTTAAAACCGTTTTTTTTTTTATTCATCTTCTTTATTTATTTATTTTTACTTCTTTTTATTGAGTTTTTTACATTAATAAAAGACAGTACAAAAATCCAACCTTGAAATATATAATATCTCCCCACCCCACCTCCCTCTTGAATGTACAATTATATGAATAACATCAAATGGGCAAAAATAATAAATAAAAGTAAGTTAAGTAAAGTAAATAAATTAATAGTAATAATTATAATAGCACAGGAATGAATAAGTATAACATTAATAATACAATAAGTAAATACTAAAATACAGACAAAAAAATATATATATATATATATATATATATATATATATATATATATATATATATGTCAGGTGTTATTTTACTATTGGGTTATTCGAAATATCCTGTATTGATTCTCTCCATGCATCTGAACCTATGTTGAGCTGAAACAACGGATGGTCCCAGGCTGCCAAGTGTTTT
This sequence comes from Melanogrammus aeglefinus, assembly GCA_900291075.1. Taxonomy (NCBI): domain Eukaryota; kingdom Metazoa; phylum Chordata; class Actinopteri; order Gadiformes; family Gadidae; genus Melanogrammus; species Melanogrammus aeglefinus. The sequence goes on along the minus strand of OLKM01004751.1, from coordinate 16,176 downwards.
GAAAGCATTGAGACAAAGCACGTTACACCTGCTGTTGATAAGATATGATCCTTTAAAATAAGAGCGAGGGCGGAGAGAGCAGAAGAGAGGAGGATTAAGGAAACAATCAACCAAATGAAAGAAATTCCTCTCCCTCTGTGCTCTCTCCCATCCACAATCGTCTGCCATTGAAAAGTGTTCCATTCATGCACCTATGATAATGATGTGGCAAACTTGATTGACAGGCAAGATTGATTCCAGAAATCTATCAGGGAAGAGAGATTCCCTGATTAATAAGAAGTGAGCCGGGAGCGGTCTGAAAAAGAAATGTATCATACAGATGCCGGTGCCGTCAACTCAGAACTTTTGTCAACAGCGCATTTAATGAACTACCCAAGGTAATGGCTATGCATTTCTTACCAAATTACACTCAAATGAAAGCTCTTTAATCTAACTTCACATTTAATGAGGTTGTGTAACGATAGGCCAATTCATTAGGTCTGTCTGCCACGAGGCACACCTACTCAGTCAATGCCGCTAACGCCCAGATTTGGAAACAGGTAGGCTAGATTTTTTTTTAAAGAAACAGGTAGGTTGGTCTTTTTTAGAAACAGATAGGTTGGTATTTTATTAAGACAGGTAGGTTAGTATTTTTAAAGACAGCAAGGTTGGTATTTCTTAATTATTTTTGGGAGAGGTGGTAGTTGGAACAAAACCACTGAGCGCAAACAGGGATGTAATTAAGGCTCCAGTGTGCCACTGTCTCTATGAGCTGCTGATCTGACGCTCCACTGCCTCCCCGCCTCCGCATCTCATTCCCCCACTCTCCAAGTTCAGAGGATGATCATCCCCTTGTTTTTAATTAGGATTTCTAATCAGCGTGACAGGCAGCTTCTCTCGGAGAGCGGCATGGAAGTAACAGTTGAGCGGAGGTGTCTGCTTTGGGACGCTAAGCGGCTGTCACTGCGCTGGCGTTACTTTTGATGGGAGAGATTGAAATTTAACTGGGATGATAGTGTGTTGTTCTGGTGTAAAAGAAAATTAAAAACTTGCTCATGGGATTAATTAGCATGAAATCAGAAGACCAACAACAGGCGCAGACGAGTATGACTCTGAAGCCAATTGGATGGAGCAACAACCAATCAGAGCAGCGAAACATGTGATGTAGCGATGAAGTCTTTTCCCAAATCCTGTTGACACAAACATCTCAAATCAACACAAGAACACATGGATGTGCGATTTTTTCGCATTACTTGCTGCGGGCAGGTTCGACTAGGTGTTTCACGTACTCCGTGTCCTCCAGCTCCAATCGCTCTGCGTATAGAATTTTCACTTCCTGCCCTCCACTTGAAATTTATGCGTCATAAAATTCACGTGATTGAAAACAAGTTTTAATAAAACGCATCCAATACACGGAATGTCTGCTGGCGACGCCACTGAGGCTATAGTAGGCTAACGATGCTCTTGTCCTACGAGTACCCCTCGAGTCCTCGTTAACTATGAGCGTTTTCACAACGTTCTTTACCAATGATGCTTTCGGGAAATGGGGCCCAGGATGGCATTGTCCTCGTGACGGATAAAAATAAACTCACATCTGGTGGAGTGGGAGGAAAATAGGCAAGCAAGTGGAACAGAGAGGGCAGGGGGGAACTTTCTGATGAAAATAAAGGTACAAACATGATTTTCACGCAGAACTGATAGATTAGAGAACTGAAGATGGTGAGTTTGGAGGAGGGATGGTGAGGTAATATAGAGCGGAGGGGATGTTGAGAGGCTGGGCAGGAAATTTAGGGACACCCAGATGAGGCTATCTGAGAAGGTGCTGACGAGATTGAGTTGATAAAATGCACCTTTTTGTCATTTCTCCTTTTGGTTCAGTTTCTCCTCCAGTAACCCATACATGTTTGATTCTGTTTTTCAGAGAATTGTAGTGATCCACAATTTGCTTCCAAAATACATTTTTTTACCAACAAAAGACGTCTGTCCTCCACACCAGTCTTTTTACTTGTGGACAGTGTGACCTCTAGTCTGTGAACCTTGTTCAATCACCCACTATTCCTGACTGCTGAAATATCTGCAGAACATACATTTACACCTGATCTTTCTTTTCCCCCGTTTCTTTTTCATCTGCTCTGTGAATGGTCAAACACATGACTTAAAATCATGCTAATAAAATCATAGACTACTGGCATATATTATGTAGTGTCAGTACTTTTTGTGAAGGAGCTACAATAATTTTAATGTCACACCCCCATTGGTTGATTTTATACAGCTCTAGCCTGCTAATAAATTAAATCGGTTTAACCAATCCATCTGACATCTTGGTCCTAGTCACCATGGTCACTGAATATGTTGTAGGACATGGTGGAGTAGGTAACAGCCTATTTACATCGCTCACACACATACCTCTTATTGTACCCATACTGGTAAACTACCTTCATAAACCACATTGTCGTCGTCATATTGTCCAAAGCACATTTGTTATACAGCTGTATGGTCATGGAGGCGCTGAGCCACGCCTATAGACAGCTGCTGGATCCGGCACACCTTGTGCTTGTTTGTAGTAGAGACAGGTGTTTCGTCACAGATACATGACTGAACAAACGGTTCTCCACTTAATACGTCGTCCGCAATGTTTTAGTGCCAGGAACATAGTTTGTCACTGAGGTTGCCTCTGACAAACCTGAAACTAGTTATACGTGATAGATGTATATGTTAATATGTTTGAGTTTGTCACTCAACATAGTTTGAGTCACAGAGCTGAATGAGGCCACCCATCGATGATTGCACAGATTAAGTTTGGGTTTGGGCACTATGTTTGCATGTCAGAGAGTTATTATTGGTCGATGGTTTAAAGCGTCACCCTTTTAGCCAATGGCAAAATTTGTAGCAGACGACCCCGTGCTAAATAATTGTTTATGCGCTGACTAGTTCATTATCTTGCACAAATCTGGGAAAATAAAAGTTTATATTATTCCCTCAAATTAAGCGTTGACAACCATTATGCTTGTGTAATGAAGTCTGGATAAGCCAGCATAACGCTAGTCTTAAGGTAATGTTTGAGAGTCTTCACTTCCTCTTTACATTCAGTGGCCTAATCAGCAGACAAGAGCTTTACACATCCCATTTCCTTTTTTGGTTTACTCTTTTTCCATGTTTTGAGTGCTTGGTTCAGCTGGGAGTTTACGCAGGTGCTTCGCTTTTGCAGAATAGCCCCCTATGAAGTTCTGGTAGTGGAGAACACTTCCCAAGACAGATCTGTTTTTCTTTGCACAGGGTGTATCTGACTATTGTATGCTGCTCAATTGATTAAATGCTACGAGCCTTGGGCTTTCTACTGCAACACAGGGAGACGAGACACATCAGCAACTAAGCATTTATCTTAAACGTGATTAGTTTTTATTTGTGGTTGATTATTTGTGAGGGGAACCCAACCCTCTCCCCATAGAGGATGACTTGGCAAGATGACTCTCCCTACCATGGTTTGTTGGTCTTGACTTAGACTGAGTGGGCTCCACTATTGCTGTACTCCCCACTGAAGATATTGCAGACTGTGGTAACTTGCCCCAAACCAATTCGCTCTGTGACAATAGTACAGCACATTTATTGAGTTTCCCATTACCAACTTTGATTGGGACACACTCCACCACCCCATCTTTCTGTTTTGAACAGGAGTGACATGAACTGAACATAAATGTATCTACCGGTAGGCATAAACGTGAGCTGCCTGCAGCTGTGTTTCCTTGAGTATGGTCATCAGTTTTCTGATGCCATTAGATCATCTCATCTACGAGAGCAGGAATGATCCGATCATTCTCGGTGTAACTCGGTGTCCACCACAACCAACAATGATAAAACAATCAGCTGATTAGTTCTTTGTATGAGGAGTGCATTGCAAAATGTGTGCTTTATAAGCTTTGACTGAAGTGGTGCCATTGATCCACTGTCTGTCATTGTTTAGAGTGTGGGATCATTTTCAATAGAGGCATGCGGGAAGTACAAACTATAATCCCTGAACCTCTATGTGAGGACAGAAAAACGACACAGACTCATGTTTTTTAACACTGACCTTTCATAAGCACAGATCAGTTTTGTTTACTTTCCTTCTGTGACAGAAGTTGCATTCTTACTCTCTGGGCACCGTGGTCTGGAATGACCCCTGAAACGCAGCCTATTTCCCTGGCAGTGAGAGGGGCAGATGGAGCAGCATCATTACAGATAGAATTTGGCATGTAAAGTTTTCTCCTGAGGTGGACTTCGCAGGCGGATCCACTCAACGATATATCCAGTCTTCTCATCAATCTCTGGATTGGAGTTCTCTTGGCTCAAAGCATGCAGCCCTTGCACACAATAGTCAAACATAATTTAACAGGGAACTGCCCATTGGTCCGACCACCCATTGGTCCGACCTCCCATTAGTCCGACAAAATGCCCATTGGTCCGACCTCCCATTGGTTCGACCTCCCGTTACTCCGACAAAATCAACCACAAGTCGGACCAATAGGAGGTCGAACCAATGGGTGGTCCCGTTAGTTCGACCTGTCATCCCTACTTTCTGACAAGCGCTTTCGTTGCGAGCATGCGTCTCTCTCTCTCTCTCTCTCTCTCTCTCTCTCTCTCTCTCTCTCTCTCTCTCTCTCTCTCTCTCTCTCTCTCTCTCTCTCTCTCTCTCTCTCTCTGAGAGTTTGTTTTAACTCTGCTGTCCCAATGCTGAGAGAGAGAGAGAGAGAGAGAGAGAGAGAGAGAGAGAGAGAGAGAGAGAGAGAGAGAGAGAGAGAGAGAGAGAGAGAGAGCTCTCGGAAACGCACATCGCACACACACACGCACACACGCACGCACGCGCGCGCGCGCGGACGGACGGAGCGGAGCCAGTTTCCTCTCGGTGCCGTTAACCGATTGTGCCAGATGCGCCAGAGCGCGCACCTCTGTGCCAGGCTCGCGCTCTGTGGGGAGATTTGTGTTATTCATCTTAACAGAGATGCTGAACAGAGGGATTAATGCACACATTCACACACACACGAGCTACCCACAGACACACAGCTGAGGGGCCGGAGAAATGCGCATCTGGCGTGCTCAACCTGGTCAGTGCGTGCTCGTGCTTTTTACTCCGTTTTATTTCAAACACAAAAAGGACATTTTTAAATTTCAAGTTGGCAGCTCTCAAATATCCGACCTGTCTGTTTAGATTACAGATGCATTAGTCCAGTTCGAACTAATGAGGACGTCCCATTAGTTCGAACTCTCATTACTCCGATTGTCGGAACAATGGGAGTTCGAACTAATGGGAGTTCGAACTAATGGGAGGTCGGACCAATGGGAGGTCGAACTAATGGGAGGTCGGACCAATGGGAGGTCGGACCAGTGCCATGGACCCATTTAACATTACAAAGATTTATATTGTGTATACAGAGTTGAAAAAATAGCATTTTTCATTTGAAAAGAGGCCTAAATACAGGTTACGGTGGAAAAGACGGGATTATGTCGACCAATTTTCGCTGGTCAAAAATTTAGGACTAGGCCTACATGACGGCTTGGACGCGTATTCCAGATTGCGAAAAAAAACTGAATATCGATAATAGTGATCTAATAGTGTGAATGATTTTCAGCAGGGTGATGCGTCTCCGAACAGCAGTTTTTGCAGTTTTATAGTTCTGTCATTTGAGAGACTGCTTCTCGCTCTGAGCAGTAACCAGGGCTGATGTCATCGCAGCACACATAGAGGCAGGTCTGGCGCTGGTCCACTGGAGAGGGTCCACCGTGGGAGGGTCCACCGTGGGAGGGTCCACCGTGGGAGGGTCCACCGTGGGAGGGTCCACTGGAGAGGGTCCACCGTGGGAGGGTCCACTGGAGAGGGTCCATTGGGGAGAGTCCACTGGAGAGGGTCAACCTGAGGGAAGGGTCCACTGGAGAGGGTCCACTGGAGAGGGTCTGATTGGGGCGCGGATCATCAGAGATCGCCACATTTCAACTGGTTATCGAAGCGCAAATCAGCCCAGCACGGAAAAGTGCAAATGGGAAAAACACCATAGGATTGGTTCACTGATTCGGAAAAACGTCTTATGAATATCAAAATAAATAGGGCTGTCTGGCTCGGGGAAAACGAATTTCATCAGTTTTAAACATGACAGTTGAATTGATGATCAAATATTAAATTGAGTTGTAAGTAGGTTTGTCAGGGGGTATGAATAAAGTGATTT
>OLKM01004751.1:0-5000 GCA_900291075.1 Melanogrammus aeglefinus | reverse complement strand
AATCACATATATGCATTTAATAATAATGTTAAATCTCAGTTTGTCATGCAAACATTTCATCCCTATAACACAAATGTCTTAGCTCTTCTCGAATCTCTATAGAATTATTAAATATGTGTATTTCGCCCATTGACATATACAAAGATTTAAAGATAAATCCTTACATGTTTTTGATATGTGCTCACGTCTGATCACATTTTATTTACATCTCTCAGTAACGGTCTACGGTATAGACCGGTAAGTTAACATTAATACCTATCTTTGACTATTTTAACAATTTAATGTTAAGTTATTAACTAACTATGATGAAAATTTCAAAACAAATTAAATTCAATGGAATTATGTGTTTGATGTAAATGTTTCTTGCTGGGCTTTGTGGTTCAATGATGTATGCCTACTGCATACTTACAGTAGGGCTACAGAGGAGGATGCATTGGAGCAATACTTTCTGGTTTGACAGGACTGGATAATAGAGTGATAATAATGTTATAGTAGACCTACTAGATCAGGGGTCTCAAACTCAACTTACCTGGAGGGCCGCTGGAGGTAGAGTCTGGGTCAGGCTGGGCCAAATCAAGTATTCCACAGAAAACAGGAGCACAGCTGACCCAATCTAAGTTAATGATCGGACTGTAATTAGATCACGTTGGCTATGTAATCGCTGAAAACAGGGGACATTTCATAGTGGTTGGTGGAAACCGGGACATTTTGGCGTCCTTTGGCCTTGTTGGGACTCAGAACACGCAACTCAAAATTGGGACTGTCCTGGCGAAACCGGGACATCTGGTCACCCTATCACAAGTGATAAAAAAGAGTGGCAAGCCAGCGTTTGAAAACAACGCACAGGCCGCACTAACACTTAACTTTGATATCAAGTAGGGGGCCACAAAATATCATCCCGCGGGCCTCAATTGGCCCCCGGGCCGCGAGTTTGAGACCCCTGTAATAGATGAATTGGATAATAACAGGTTTGGGAAAATAATTATGGTGAATTCTTGATGAAAGCAATTTAGTTAAAGTTGCAGTGTGTAGTAAGTAGTGACATCTAGTGGTGAGGTTACAGATTGCAACCAACTAAACCACTCAACCCCCACCTCCTACCCCCTCACTTCCTACCCTCTTACCTCTTACCCCCTCATCTCCAACCCTCTTATCTCCTACCCCCCTCTACTCTCTCTACCCCCTAACTCCTATCATTCAAATGAGCCTAGAAGTGGTAACAATAGGGTCATTCCAAAATGGTTTCATTGTCTACGACAGCATCGAGTTACCAAGTCTCGGTTACTTGATAGAGTTATACATTGTATTTAGTCCATACAACTAAAGGTCATAACTTACAAATAAGATATCTGATGATATTATAAACAAAACATGGCTCCCAGTCCCAGGTATCAAAACACAGTGATTCTTATTATTTATTTATTTTATTGGATTATACACAAATTAAAACCTACTTGTGAATATTGCATTATTCATACATGAATATTAGATTCCATTTCGGCAAAATCCGATAGATTAAGATGCCAATAAATGCTGCAAACCGCAGCTTTAATTGAGTTAAAGGTAAAGTCAAATTGCAGAATTTGTATTATTAAAAATAAGTTACATTAAAAATTATTGCATATAAATGAGTATGAGGATACTGAAGTATTTTCCTCTATGTTTTTGCAGATGCTGTGGAAAGTTGTCCTGCTCGCTGTATTTGGTTCATCTGCAATGACCCCTTAGCTGTGCAATACCATCATTTTACGGAAGCTTAGGAGGGGACAGAGCGTTGAGAACGGAGAGCGCTTGATACCCTTGTCAGAGAGGACTTGATACCTGTCCCTAGGAGGCACCAGGAGATAGAGGATAACTGTATTTTTATTTTATTTTGCCTCTCTACATCCTTTCTAAATGTCGGTTAGGTCAGAGATTGGTGATAGTTAGCAGTCATCCCAGATCGTCCCCGCATTCCTCCAGTGGTACCCAACAGCGAAAGGTGCAGTGACAGTTAGTCAGGTCGAGCAGATTAGCCAGTCGCAGCCGATCCTCTCGCCATGTCCGCGCAGCGTCATGTCCGCTCTTGTGTAAGCCTGCTTCAGGATTCTTTATCTATTCTCATGGTAGGTTGTGCTTTTGTGAGATCATCAAAGTGTGATTGCGTGGTGTGCTTGATCGTGTCGGTGGCGTTCCAAGTGTGTTTGGTATCAAGAGTATGGCCATGAGTGTGACTTTTTTCGGTTGATTAACTGGATTCAAATAAGATCAGCTCGGTTAAGTGGTGGAAAGAGTGGAAGTGTATCCATTTTGTATGTGTCTCACATTTGATTCAGGGTTTACCTATCTGGGTGCCATCGGTTCTCTCTGGTTCTCCATGCGTGCCCTCCTGTGCATCGTGGGTTTTAATGTTGGGTGTGATTGTGCCGGATGCGTTGTATTTGCATTGTTCTTTCACTGGTGTGCCGTTTCTCATTCTGCGGCTGCAACAAGCCCTGGATTTGCTCGTTTGCTTCTGGACACCTGTTTTTCCATGGCTCGCCGCGGGAGCCGCATGGATAAGCTGAATTGGATTGCTCAAGTTGGTTCAGGTGATGCATTTTAACATATCAGGCAGGTCGTATTCATGCATGCTTGCGCTCGTGATAAGCGCGCAGATCGGGGTGGTGATGTGCAAAGCCAAAAGTAGGTGTAGAGTTTAGATTCCCCGGATAGACAGTGCACGGGCACATTCGACTTAGTGGTGCTCATCCCGGTCTACCGCTCTTGTATTTTTTTGTTGGAATTGGGTTTAAAAGGCTAAAATAATAATTTTTGGTGACGGAGTTCAATCTGAGGATGATGTCAGAGGTAAGTCATTTTTTGTCCAGCGGTCATTTTGGTTTGGTCTGTTTTTGGCATTTGGTCCCTTCAGGGGTTTTATGCAAAAAAATAGAGTGGTTTGCTAACGGTTCCGGTGTTACCCGTATACGCGTCTACGGATATCACCCTCACGGTTGGGAGCAAGGTGATCAATCGGATCGGCTTGGCTGGGATTAAAAAAAGTTTGTACGGTTGTTGCGTTCACGTTTGCATCGTGCATGTTTAAGGGAATTCCGGTATTTAGCACATTGTGAGCCCTTCCTGGTTTGTACTATGGACTGAATATATAGTGGTTGACACGACGAATGTGTGACTATTGGTCGAGTCTCAGGTTTTGAGTTATTATCGATGTCACAGCCTCGCTCTTAGAATGGCTGGATTTGGGCATTTCAAATCCTGTCTGTAACAACCCTAAACATTGTTTTCAGAAATGTGCAATCACGAGTGTTGTGGTGTTTCGTTGATGTTCCTTTATCAATGTATCGTAGCGAAATAGCAGTTTCTTGTCGTCTGTTTTATTTGGCGTTTCGTATATCCATTGAAACGGAAACCGGATAGGAACGGAGCGGAATTGGTGCTTCATGTTCGGTTTGTGTCTTTCCGACTTGTGTTCTCTGTGCTTCCTTTTGGGACACAGTTTTTTATATCTTTATTTACTACTATCCATGTTTAAAAGAAGAAGGATAATTGCCTCAGTTTATTTTGTTTAATATATTTTTCATTTTTTTAAATATTTACGAGCGTTTAAGGAAGCAGGATATTACAATTTTCATATTATTTTGTTTTTACATTTGAAGATTTTTATTAAAGTCACATTTGTTTTGTTATCTTTTTTTGTTTGTTGTTTGTTGGATTCCGAAATGAATCCGACCTGTGACTCAAAACGTGACCTAACTCCGAACCCGTGTGGTTTTGTTTTCTTTATTAGCTGTAATAGTCCGTTTCTTCAAATATTGGGGTGCTCTTCGATGTGGGACCACATTTATTACGTGACTTGGCAGCTTTGGAGTCTGTATTATTGAGAATTTGTGGTCGATACACATCTGACTCTCAGTTCTATCCCCCCGCCCTGCGCCGCCGTACAAGACTTATAACAACGCAGAGACTCGAAGGATGTGTGCATTCACGCGCGTGTTAAAGAGGTCGGTTGCAGGTTAATGCTGGTCGGCCCGTCGTGGGTATTGGACAGGGAGTGTGTTAGGCAAAATATGAATCCTTTCTTAATACTGGGCTCATACCCTGGTGTCATAAAAGAGAGTTGATTAAACTGGTGCAGCTTATTGTCTGTTGTTTATTGCACATTTCAAATTATGAAGGCCGACTGGACATCATTGCCCAGCTTTTCTATTGGTCTTGCTGATACATGATATTTTGGGGTTAATTCCCTTGCTACAAGGAAGCCTGATGCATCGCCGGCTCCCAACAATAAACCTTGGGTCCACGCTCCATTACTATTGATCGGAGATAAGTCTCTGCTAGGGGATCGGATGGGCGTGAGGAAGCGGTCTGCATATCACGGTGGTGGTGATTGGTGGATTGAGATGGTTCAATGTGGTCTTTCTAACGCGTTGTGTCCCCAGTTTTGCTTAGGCTTGGTGTTTCAGGGGTCAGATGAAGAAAAGTATTGGTGTGGTTCTGGAGTGTATTCATTTGGAGTGCTAAAGGTTAGTTTGATTTTAATATGGAGTCATTTGGATAGGCGAATGTGGCGTGGTTTAGAAAGTCAGATCTGTTGTTTGATCTGTGTTGAGTCTGTGTGGATGACTAGAAGGGCTTTTGTATAGTGTTCAATGTGAGATTCGACGTTGCATTGGATGACTTTTGCATTACTGAAACAAAAGCCTGCGTCAGTTGTATTGGCGTGTAGGAGGGTGGGGGGAATTCTACAGGTTGTGCCGATAGCGGTGGGATTTGTGGCTGGTTGTGTCATGGGGCGGGACTTTTTTGTAGAGGGTAGAGGGTCTGATTGATTGTGGAGATATAACAGAGAAAGGGAACCTCTATCTCTTTCTCATGTCTTCTGTGTGTAATGTTTTACGATGTTTATGGCGAGTGTGTTAAATGCTTCTTGTTGTTGTGTCTGGTCTGCGACTCCGTAGTCTGAGTGGAAGTGAGAGATGAGAGAAAGGGAGGCGGGGCATCATGCGAGGAGCCCCCGC
>OLKM01004750.1:0-20249 GCA_900291075.1 Melanogrammus aeglefinus | reverse complement strand
CAACCAACTCTCAAGCTTGGCGAGCCAACTAGGAACCTCTCTTACTCCGCTGATCCATTTGAAAAAAAACGGCAGGAGAGAATTACTGGGCGAAAATAAGGTCCTCAAACGGCAAGCCGTAGAAGGGACACCGGACTCCAGCACAGACGTTGAGACCGAGCTAGCCCGCTGGAATCATGTTAACATTGTTAGAGAGTACGGACGTGAAAGGGCCCGGGGGGGAGCCCAGAGACGCAAGGCGCGCGCAAAGTCCTTCTACCGGGAACGCCTCTGGAGCACGAAGCGTCGAGGGGCAGCCAGCGCCCCGGTGTCGAGGCGAGGCGTCTAACGGGCCCAATTGGGGTGGGGCGGCTTAAGTCCGTGTCGAGCAGGTAGGCTAGCAAGACAGTGCCTTCAGCGATATCCAGCGCGAGGGGAAACGGCGTTGAGGAGAGCGCTGGGCCTCCTTGCTGTCGTCCTTATAAACACACAAGGACAACTGGTTGTGTGGGAGCGGATACGCCGGGGGGCGCAGGCGTATGTCACGATAACATAGCTCAGCGCCCGCACCAGGCACAGAGAGCCATACTTCCGCCTCGCCTCACTAGATATGAGGCGGGGGGTGAAAAGCCTTTAAGGAGCATAATATCTCTCGACCGGAAGGAACTATGAATGTTCTGGTAGGGAGGAAACGCGAGCGATTAGGCGTGAGCGACGCGCAAAGAGGCTGTGCTCTGCGTTTAAGGCAACAAGCTAGGCTTCGGTTGTACCAGACAGGAGTGCGGTTCAGCTTCATCTGTCGGTCTTGAGGGAGAACACCAAAGCCAATTAGAGCGCCCGCTCTTAAAGGGACAGGCATCCAAAAGGGGCCTGAAAGCGACAGAGCTCAATAGGTGGCCCTGTGACAACCCGCGCACACACGGGGGGAGTCCGGCGAGTTGCGTGTGTCGACGGCCGCGGAAAGGCAGGGCCGTAAGCCTGCGGGTCTAGTCCCACGCTGAGAACTCTTTGGACTGAGTGGGTGTTGCGGAAGATGTCGGGGGTCCGGACCATGCACAGGGCCTCGCATGGTTCAGTGAAACAGCTGCTCGCATAGAGCGGTTGATAGTGAGAGAAGGCCAAACCTGCGTTCCCATAAGGTGCTGCAGATGAGGAAGCTAAGCCACGCTTCCCACCTCCCAACTGGGACATGGGACTCGAGCGTGGGTGTGCCTGCTCAACACCAATCAGAGAAAAGCGCTCCCACCGGTTCGCCGCATAGAGGGAAGATGTAGGAAGGCGCAGCGAGCCAGCGTCCTTGGGATACGTGGTGATCTAATCCGCGCCTTCAGGCAAACGCTTGCCTGCAAGGTATCGACCTCTCAGAGCCAGTACCAGCAGCTCGTCGGCGGCGGTCGATATAGTATCGTCGGCGTGTTGGTGCACCGCCTCCATGGGCCTGCGGGAAAGCGCAGTCCGGCCTGTGATGCGGGGCATCCGGGGCCACTGCCCTGTGCGCGTCCGAAGCGGCCGCCGAGCTCTTGGAAAACACAGAGGGGCTGACGGTTCTCCCCGGAGCCCACTATAATCAGGCGACAATCTCTTCCTGCTCCTGACCCGCTCCAGAAGAGAGAAGGAGTTGCGAGCTGGAGCGGAGGAAACGCATACAAGAGAACCCGAGGCCAGGTGGGTGTGCGCCAACGCATCCGACCGCCCAACGGGGGAAGATCCCGAGGGTTGAGAGGAAAACCACAACCTGCAGTGCTGTGTTCTTCCCTGCACGCGAACAGGTCCACCTGAAGCCGTCGCCGAACCTCTGCCAGAATTCAGTCTGAGCAATGTCGGGAGTTGTGACCGCCACGCGTCGCGGCGCGGAAGACCGCCCAGACATGAGGTCACGGGGTCCGCCGCCGAAGTTCTGTGCGCCCGGGCGATATGGCAGACCCTCAGAAGCTGAGATGTATACTGTAGAGAGCCCGAGAAGCCAATGAGCTCGATCCGCCCTCTGTGGGAGCAGGGGACGAACGCACGTCCCCCTGTGTTGTTGTATTGTACTCCGCCGCCGACAACACTGTGCTGTCCTGATCAGAACGTGGCGGCCACGCCACCAGGGAAATGTATGCAGAGCACTTTTCCTGCACAGCGACGAGTCCAGCACATTTTATGTGGGCTGCTTACGGGGGGTGCGCCTCTTGGCCTCCCACCGAGGTGAGAGAGCAGCGTTTTCCCCAACCCCGTCAACGAGGCGTAACCGTGAAGACCCAACGAGGGGAGGACGTCACTGTCTGCCCAGGGGAACACCCCGTGAGAAGGCAGGGGGGGGGGTTCCCGAGTATCCCAAAATCGTGCGGTTGGGACACTGGAACGTGGTAGGGAGGAGCACCCTGAACTATGATGTCGCAGCGGGTCCGAACCGTTTGGCGAGCAACCAGCCGCTGGGTCTGCTCGCTATGAAAGAGGCAGACCAGGGGTACCACGGGGGGAGAAATGGGCGGCTTGCCATCAGGTCCCCTACAGGGCGGCATGTGTGGAACAGCGCGGTCACGTTTCGTTGAGAACGCGGAGAACCGGAGAGTGCCGGAACAGGGATGGCGTCTCGCCGAGGGAGGCGAGAAGCCTCGCCTCGTCATGGGCGGGCGTAGTTCCAGGCAACGTAGCCCCAAGTAGAATATTCTGCTGCCGGGTGGAGCGAAGCTCTTCTTCCCGTTGAGGCAACCCAGGAAAGAGAGTATCTGGGTTTGATCACCGCCCATGGGTCCTTCTACGCAGCTCCTCTGTAGATTCGGCTTCAGAATAAGTAGGTGCGGTCCGAGGTAAAGAGAACCTCTTTCCCTGAGCGCTGAGCTGGTCCCAACGCCGTCTCCACCACACTTTCGGAGAAAAGGTGGCGGCGGGGCCAGGGCAGCGAGCAGGAAGTGAACGGCAGCTGTACTCGATACGCCAGCCCATAAAGGCAAACGGAAGAGGAGACAAGACTTCCTGTGCGCCTTGCCTAACATGGGCGTTGAGTAGAGCATCCTTGAGATCCAGGGATGTTGAAGCCCGAGTCGTCCCGCCCTCACACATCGCGTAGCAGCGCTCTGACATGTGAGCATTCTGGAATTTCCCTCGCAAGGGCAACGACTTCCAGAACGAGATTCCGAGAATAGGTTTACTCCATTCCCTGACTTCTTGAAACCAGGAGTAGCGGGGAGTTAAAACCCGGGCCGGCGACGGTGACTCTGTGGGGGGGGACGACAGTGACGGCCCGCCATGGTCCAAGAGGATCGGGCCACCCTGCTGTCCAGAGCTGTGCTTGGGCCACTGGGGTCCCGTAGCCTGCGTCTCCACAACCCGCACAATAGGGTGGGGGGACCGGCGCATTAACTGTATGGGATGACCCCATTTCTAGACGTGCTGTCAACCATGATTCGGGGTTTGGCCATAGGAACGCAGCCGCGGTCTAGCCAGACATCGGCATAGCGATCGGAGAGGGGGAGGGCGAGCCGACAAGCTGTGAGAGCGCTGTCCAGGACGACCCGGTACTCGCTCGGCCGATCTTACCGCGGTCTCCACAACTGTAGATTGTGACGACCAAGGAGGGCCATCACCCAATGAAAGGGAGGAGCGCTCACGCGGCACCGTGCGTAGACGTTCCACAGACGCCCAGACGCGTGCACCAAACAGCAAGCCTTGGACGTAGCCACTCACTAGAGGATGACCGGTGCGTTGGGCCTTGGCTGGCTGCAGCCACAGCACGCGGATCCCGTCCTTCTCACCTGCCACAGACTGTAGAGGAGTAGAGGGATTGGATAACGTCGAGGGAAGCTAGTGAAACGTAGCACAAGCGTGTCCGTATCACGGGCTCGCTTGTATAACGAGTCTCCAGCCCGCCCACCGTAGATCCAGAGGGAGCGCACGCTTCTTCAGAGCAGCGTGACACCCAGAATGTGAGAATGCCTACATCGCCCGTCCGGCCGCCACCCCACAGCCATTGGGCTGAGGGGGGAAGAGCGATCTAAAGGACAGCCGCTCGTTTAAGGCAATTAAAGTACTGACTATCTGCGAGGCGGTTTCGAACGTGTTCGTATGTCCTGTCTTTATTAGTTTCACGATTGAAAAACAGAGCAATGTTTGCGGAACTTCGTGCTTCCGCCATGGTGCTGCTGCTCCCCTAGCTGCGGGCGGCCGCGCTGCTGCATGCTGCTGCTGCTGCTGCTGCGTGTGCGTGCTGCCCTGCTGCTGCTCCTTGCTGCGAGCTCGGGGGTGCGAGTTGGAGGCGGTCCTCTGGGATAAGCTCTGGGACCGGCCTGACCCCGTTTTCCTCTGAGCCGGCCTTGTCGTCGGCGGAGTGGAGCCCGTGATGAAGTCGCCCCGACCGAGAACGATTTCGTCGACCGGACGGACTCTGGTGAGTGCACGCACCTACGCGAAGAGAAACCGGGCCGCCGAATATGTCCGTCCGGAGCTAATGGCCCTGACGCAGCTGGCCCGCTCTCGTTCCGGCACCGACCGCAGTGTGGGAGGAGCCATGATGGCGCCGCTGGACTCATGGTAGCCGGTACGCCACGTATGCCCGACGGCCAAAACGGCTATCTGGTGGCACCAGCTGAAGGACTGGGCTGCGAAAAGCGGGAAAACGTCAGCACCTTGCGGCCCTACGCTCCCGGGCCGTAAGCTTCCCTGCAGTGACAAGGGAACCAGGCAGAGAGAGCAGGCGGCGACGTGGGTTGACCGCCCGCGCGCAGATTGCGAGGCACAGACGAACACCCTGCTTCCGTCAGCCGGTAAGTCTGCCTCTGGAGGCGGTTCCGGGGCGCAGCGGCTTCTCGTATAGGGCCCATCCGGCAGCCGCGGACCGGACGAGAAGCGCTGCCAGGGAAGGCTCCAGGCGAGGGATCCCGCCTCGCCTGAGTCTCAGCGCCCACCCTTCCACGTCGGTGAAGTCAATGAAGGCCTCCACCGGGGGCCTCAGAGTGGAGGGGTCCCCACGCCGCAGCGGTGAAGAAGGTTGCGTAACCGGTGGACAAGGGGCACGGGTGGCCGTCGGGATGAAGAGTGGGTGCAAAAAATCCCCCTGCAGTTCATCCGACGATGGGGCGGTAGGTCCTCCTGGGGCCGCAGTTGGATGCCCTTGCTCATGGCGCCGCCTCACCCATGCATCTCGCCGACAGAGATCTCGGCCATCCGGCGGCGTTTTCCCTCGGAGACAGTGGCTTCCGTGGAAGCCCAGTCGGGACAATCGGACGCCTGACAGTCGTCGGAGTCAAAGCGGTTTGGTCTTAGTGTGTCCTGGCTGGCCTTCGGGAGCCTCTCAGGCGCTCCGACAGTCGCTCCGAGGGCTCTCAGCGAGAGGCCTCCACGCGGGAAGAAAAGAGGTGCCTGGAGTAGGAGCCCCTCTCCAAAGCACGCCGCGGCAATCGGCGAGGTAGGCCGGCAGCAACCATGGCTGCCGCGGCGTGTCAGCCCGCCGAGGCACATGAAACAGGCCCGGTGCCCGTCACCGGCGCCAGGGAGGCGGGGACAGGAGGCGCACTTGAGGCCCTGAAAAGGCCCCCGTAAGCCCCATATAGGAGCGCTCTTCCAGTGGCCCTTAAAGGGCGTTGGTCGTGCCTCGCCGCGCCTGCATTGGTCGCTGGTCATCGGTTAGTCATTTGTAGTCCGTGATTGGTCAGATGCAATGCCTTTGAAAGAAAAAAGAGAAATGAGGCCGGCATTTGGCGCCCCTTGTATACACGTGCCCGTGGGAGAATGTCGGGCAGGGACCCCGTTGATTGGTTGATAGTTGAAATTCTTCATGCGCGCGAGCTACCGGCGCACGGGGACAAGCCATAGGCCGAAGCCGTAGACGGGCGTAGCCCTACATTGAAATAGACACCAGGTCTATTGCTCCAACGCTCCGGAATATTGAACGTAATACTAAATATAAAAAACTAAAAAAAACTAACTGGTGTGATAACCACAAACAAACAAACTGATACATTGTATGATCATACATTTTTATATATATATATAAAAATGTTTATTACTAATTTTTAAGCTGAGGGATTTCTACACCGTGCCGGTTTGGTGCGGATTACTATCTGTGCTTTTAAATGACCTGTTGATCGCACACGGTGCAGACTCCGATCCTGTCCACAACGACGTCTTGCTCAGCTGCAGCAGGCAGCTGATGAGTTTCGGGGTTGGCTAGGTGAGACGGTATACTTGAGTTGGAAAGGATGTTTGTTTAACCCAAAGGACAGTGAAGGTTATTTGATTGCGGCCAGCAGTTGCCCAGTGTTGAGGATTTGACGTTTAAAATACAAGCTGCGGTGTGCAAACACTAGAATGCTCGCTGGTGGCAGCGTGCCATTGACCACACCTGTTGGCCGCTGGCAGTGAAGACACGCCCAGTGCCAGCGCCTAACGAGTGATCGGCATCTAATTTCTGCGCGAGCATCAACGAATTCATCGTCCAACAACACGCTTGTTTGGGTAAGTCGATGGTTATCGCATTCGTAGTGTGTGCAGCCCTAGCTGCCTTGATCCTCAACTTTTAACCCAGTGCATTGCGTCTTCTTTGGCGTCTACTTGGTTACCGTTTTTTCGCCTGACAAGGCGGTTCCTTGAAAGCGAAGTGAGGGCCAGGTTAGCCCTATGCTGCCCTATGGGGAGTTCGAAGCCCACTCAGCCGTCGCCGGAGGAGCAGAAACCTGGATCCCTCCGAGGCACGGGAGAAAGTAGGTGCAAGACACGAGGCATGTTTACCGTTTCTAAACGACGTGTGGTAGTTGTTTACTGTTCCATGAACGGTATTATTGCTTAGCGAAAAGGTCTTTAGCAACCTGTAGGTTAGAGATTTTGTAACTGCAGGATTTTGAAGCATACAGCTAAAGGTAACAAATGAAATGTCAGCTGTAACAGGTAAATTTGGATGTCTTAGAATATTTTTGTCTACCTCATTGTAAACCACTAATAGGGTCTTACTAGTCATGCAATATTTTTGACTTTATTTAATCTCTATTATGTGATCGGGCAGTGTGTCACTTTCTTGCTGCACTGTGGTAGCTTAACATGCTGTTGGCGTAGTTTCTAAAAGTTCCGCAGAGGGCAGTGATGCGCCTAAGGGATGTCCAAATTCCAAAGCGGGAACATAGAATAAGAAATCACAGCATTGCATGATGGGAAACACACAAATAAAACTATAATTATATTCCTAGTAGTCTTTTAAATCGTTATCTTTTGGATATGAATATCATATTGGTGGATTGTATGTTTTATAGCCAAGGCATTGTTCTTGTTTTTTAGTCAATAAAAATTTAATACCCTGATATAGACTGTTATGTGAGGAGATAGCTCAAGCACGTGAGCCGTGTGAACTCATACTTACCTGGCAGGAGAGACAACCATGATATGAAGGTGGTTCACCCAGGGCGAGGGCTCAGCCATTGCACTTCCGGCTGTGCTGACCCGTGCGAATTCCTCAAATGTGGGAATCTCGACCTGCGAAATTATGTGTGTGTGGTGTGGTGAACTGCTGGTTTCGCGCTCTCCCCTCGATAATATACTGTGAAAATAGAATATTATTGTGTCTTTATGCCTATCTACACGTGTACGAAGTTTCAATATTTAGCGTGAGGCTTGTGAGTTTTGGTTTTAGATTTTGCATAGGCAGTATATTGTTCATATTATATGCTAGATGCCATTTAGTCTAGTCGTCACGTGGTATTTTGACGAAATTGTGGATAAATTTAAGGATTTGCGGTTGTTAAATTACCAAAACTTTCCAAGACAGCAAAATCGATGCCCGACGAGGACCGGTATGGGTCTATGAGAAGATACAGTCTGTATTATATTATTTTTTAACTAAGTTTTATAGGTATATATATAATTTATTGTTCTAGCAATCTTGTTTTGATAAGTTGTATCAGACTGGCCCTGATGGTGTTAATATGTTTTGTTATCAGCAATGATTAGCACTATGATGTAGAGGACTTACTTATGTGGTGAGAACTAGAAAATTTACACTCTCCTGATTATGTTGAGTTATGAAATGCTTCAGCTTGTAGCGAATGTGAGTGACCTTGTAGGGCTGTGCGATATGAGACTAACCGCATATCTCTCTATATTTTTGGTGTATGGGATCTACGATCTTATAACTAAGTATTTTTTGAACCGAATATCCTAGGTGTTGTTAAGCCTCGCTGTGGACTCATCTCTAATGACCACAATGTCGCTGCCATGTGAGGGACTAGGAGCGGGTTCCTTTGACCATCAGCTGCATTTAGAGCTGCAACTAGACGATTATTTTGTAATATCGAGTTAATCGGTTGATTATTTTTTTCGATTAGATCCAATGAACAGATAAAAAAAGTAAACATTGTAATTGCTGCATCTTTATGTCACAGTGTGCGCATCATATTTCACAGTGGCCGCAGACTGAAGTGTAAAAAAACAGCCAGGTTATTGCTTTCAGACGTGCCGGAACTATGAAACGTAGATACTGAAAATAGATATAAAGAAAACTGAAAAAAACATAACTGGGAATAACAGCAAAAAAAACGATTACATTGGTATGATATTTACATTTT
The DNA here is from genome assembly GCA_900291075.1 of Melanogrammus aeglefinus. Taxonomy (NCBI): domain Eukaryota; kingdom Metazoa; phylum Chordata; class Actinopteri; order Gadiformes; family Gadidae; genus Melanogrammus; species Melanogrammus aeglefinus. The sequence continues at coordinate 11,739 of OLKM01004750.1, read as the reverse complement.
TATATATATATATATATATTATATATTATATATATATATATATATATTATTATATACTATATATATATATATATATAAAATTGTATATTACTATTATATTTTTTTACTGGAAGGGAATTTTCTACACCGTCCGGTTGGGTATTCTATTGTGCTTTGAATGACTGTGATGCACACAGGTTCAGACTCCGATCCTGTTCCACACACCGTCTGCAGCAGCAGCAGCTGAAAGAGGTTTTCGGTTGGACTACTAGACGGATACTGAGTTGAAGGATTTTTTTTTAACCCAAAGACAGTGAAGGTAATTTTATGCAGGCCAACAGTCCAGTGTTGAGATATGACTAAAATACAAGCTGCGGTTGCAAACACTAAAGCTCGCTGTGGGCGTGCATGAACCAACCTGTTGGCCGCTGGCTGTAAACAGTGCCGCGCCTACGAGTGATGCATTAATCGTGGCGACACACACGAATCGATGTCCAAAATACGCTTTTTGTAGATTCGATTTTTATCGTATTCGTTGGTTGGCAGCCGCTTAGCTGCCTTGAATCCCAAACTTTTAACCCAAGTGATTCGTTTTTTTAGTGTTACTTGTGTACCGTTTTTTTCGCTGAACAACGGTGGTTCACCTTGGAAAGGCGAGCGAGTGAGGGGCCAGTAGCCTAGCTTGCCTATGGTGTCGAAGCCCTCGAGCGTCGCCGGAGCAGGAACACTGATCCCTCCACGAAGCGGGAAAAAGTAGGTCAGTAGGTACACAGAGCATTTTTTACCGTCTTTTGTAGAAGACGACGTGTGAGTAGTTGTTTATGTTTCTTGAAGGTATTATTGGTAGCGAAAAGTCTTTAGCACCTGTAGGGTTAGGATTTTGTGTGAACTGCCAGATTTTTGTAAGGCGTACAGTAAAGTAACAAGAATGAAATGTGTAACAGTAAGATTTGATGTCGTAAATATTTTTCTACCATTGGTAAACACACTAAATAGGGTCTACTAGCCATGCAATATTTTTGACTTTATTTAATTCTATATGTGACGGCTAGCTTTGTGTCACTTTGCTGCGCTTGTGGTAGCTTAACATGCTGTTGTGGCGTAGTTTTCTTAAAATGTTCCGCAGAGGGCAGTGGATGCGCCTGAAGGGATGTCCAAGTTCCAAAGCGGGAACATCAGAATAAGAAATACCAGCATTTGCATGATGGAAAGAAACACAAATAAAACCTATAAATTTATATTCCTAGTAGTCTTAATCGTATTTTTGGATATGGATATCATATTGCTGATTGTAGTTTGATAGCCAAGCCATTGTTCTTGTTTTGTAGTCAATAAAATGTTAATACCATGATATAGACTGTTATGTGAGAGAAATGCTCAAGCACGTGAGCCGTGTACAACTCATACTTACCTGGCAGGGAAGACACCATGATCATTGAAGGTGGTTCACCAGGGCGAGGCTCAGCCATTGCACTTCGGCTGTGCTGACCCGTGCGAATTTCCTCAAATTGTGGGAATCTCGACTGCATAATTTGTGGTAGTGGGGGACTGCGTTCGCGCTCTCCCCTGATATTGTTGTGTAAATGAAGTATTTGGAACGATTTACTGAGTTCACGCTTTGATTTTAATGATGTTGAATCTCTCACTCAATTTGCGGATAATATACAGCATAATCCAAATGTCTGAAAAGCACATTTGGGTGAGAAATAGTATGGGAATGTTTTACTGACGTGGTTTATGTGTAATTCTCTCAATAGTCCCTACAGAGGGTCGTGATGTGGCTTTTATAGCTGGTGACACAGAAGAAGAGATATACAGAGACGCATGATGGGAAACGCAGAAGATGCAAAGTGTGTTTATTATATCTGTATTATGTTCTTTGTTAAATATAATCCTTGGAATATGGATAGCAGCTGCTAATTGTTTTTTGTGTGTGTTGTTTTTTTGTCAAGTGCGTTTGTGGTTGTTGTGTGGGTCGAGCAATATGTTAGCACCATGATGTAGAATATTCATGTGGCTGAAAAGCCTTCAGCACGGGGCGCCGTGTATAACTCATACTTACCTGGCAGGGAGAAGATACCATGATCAGAGAAGGTGGTTCACCCAGGGCGAGGCTAGGCCATTGCACTTCGGCTGTGCTGACCCGTGCGAATTCCTCAAATGTGGGAATCTCGACTGCATAGTTTGTGGTAGTGGGGGACTGCGTTCGCGCTCTCCCCTGATATTGTTGTTTAAATGAAGTATTTGGAACGATTTACTGAGTTCACGCTTTGATTTTAATGATGTTGATTCTCTCACTCAATTTGCGGGTAATATACAGCATAATCCAAATGTCTGAAAAGCACATTTGGTGAGAATAGGATGGAAGTTTTACTGACGTGGTTTATGTAATTCCTCAATAGTCCTACAGAGGGTCGTGATGTGGCTTTTATAGCTGGTGACCACAGAAGGAAGAGAATACAGAGAGACGCATGAGATGGGAAACGCAGAGAGATGCAAGTGTGTTTATTATATCTGTATTTATGTTCTTTGTTAAATATATCCTTGGGAATATGGGATAGCAGACTGCTGATTGTTTTTGTGTTGTTTTTTTTGTCAAGTCGTTGTGGTTGTTGTGTGGTCAGCAATATGTTAGCACCATGATGTAGAATATCATGTGGCTGAAAAGCTTAAGCACGGGCGCCGTGTACAACTCATACTTACCTGGCAGGGGAGATTACCATGATCAGAGAAAGGTGGTTTCACCCAGGGCGAGGCTAGGCCATTGCACTTCGGCTGTGCTGACCCGTGCGAATTCCTCAAATGTGGGAATCTCGACTGCATAATTTGTGGTAGTGGGGGACTGCGTTCGCGCTCTCCCCTGATATTGTTGTTTAAATGAAGTATTTGGAACGATTTACTGAGTTCACGCTTTGATTTTAATGATGTTGATTCTCTCACTCAATTTTGCGGGTAATATACAGCATAATCCAAATGTCTGAAAAGCACATTGGTGGTGAGAAATAGGATGGAAGTTTTACTGACGTGGTTTATGTAATTCCTCAATAGTCCTACAGAGGGTCGTGATGTGGCTTTTATAGCTGGTGACCACAGAAGAAGAATACAGAGACGCATGATGGGAAACGCAGAGATGCAAGTGTGTTTATTATATCTGTATTATGTTCTTTGTTAAATATATCCTTGGAATATGGATAGCAGACTGCTGATTGTTTTTGTGTTGTTTTTTTTGTCAAGTCGTTGTGGTTGTTGTGTGGTCAGCAATATGTTAGCACCATGATGTAGAATATCATGTGGCTGAAAAGCTTCAGCACGGGCGCCGTGTACAACTCATACTTACCTGGCAGGGGAGATACCATGATCAAGAAGGTGGTTCACCCAGGGCGAGGCTAGGCCATTGCACTTCGGCTGTGCTGACCCGTGCGAATTCCTCAAATGTGGGAATCTCGACTGCAATTATTTGTGGTAGTGGGGGACTGCGTTCGCGCGCTCTCCCCTGATATTGTTTGTTATAATGAAGTATTTTGGAACGATTTACTGAGTTCACGCTTTGATTTTAATGATGTTGATTCTCTCACTCAATTTGCGGGTAATATACAGCATAATCCAAATGTCTGAAAAGCACATTTGGTGAGAATAGGATGGAAGTTTTACTGACGTGGTTTATGTAATTCCTCAATAGTCCTACAGAGGGTCGTGATGTGGCTTTTATAGCTGGTGACCACAGAAGAAGAATACAGAGACGCATGATGGGAAACGCAGAGATGCAAGTGTGTTTATTATATCTGTATTATGTTCTTTGTTAAATATATCCTTGGAATATGGATAGCAGACTGCTGATTGTTTTTGTGTTGTTTTTTTTGTCAAGTCGTTGTGGTTGTTGTGTGGTCAGCAATATGTTAGCACCATGATGTAGAATATCATGTGGCTGAAAAGCTTCAGCACGGGCGCCGTGTACAACTCATACTTACCTGGCAGGGGAGATACCATGATCAAGAAGGTGGTTCACCCAGGGCGAGGCTAGGCCATTGCACTTCGGCTGTGCTGACCCGTGCGAATTCCCCAAATGTGGGAATCTCGACTGCATAATTTCTGGTAGTGGGGGACTGCGTTCGCGCTCTCCCCTGATAAATTGTTGAAAATAAACTTCTAGGTCATGTGTTGGTATAGCTAAAGAGACATCAGCAATGGTGGGCTCGCCTACCTTTCAGGAGCTCAAGTGTACCTGAAAAATGATCAAACAAAGCATTTTCTTGAATGAAATAAGATTAAAATATGTATTTTTATTTGCTTTTCACTAACGCCAGTCAATGGAATGAGAATCGTATTTAAAGTGACATTTTTAATGAGTAATAATTATAATCTCAACATGTAGGTTTTATTTGTGGTTATTGACAATCATTACCAATTCATCTCAACATAAATTAAACTTTTGTATAAGATACTGTTGTATTTTGTTTAAACTCAAGTTGGGACAATACATTTGGCCCTCTTTAGAAATTAATACACACATAAATGTAAATTGTCCAAGTGCAGTTAATAGCTTTTACATTACAATTTCATGAAAAAAAAGAAGGAACAAGGTTTTCATGGAAACGTGCGATAATATGAGGCTATTTTAAATTTGCCCAACAATTCTGTGAATGCTAAAGCTATTCATAAAACGGCACTTCAATAGCAGTCCCAAAAAAATATTTTTTGACGGGGTCCGAGCAAAATTAAAAGTCAAGAACAAACTAATGGAAGATTTATAAATAAAACATATAATTGTTATATATGTGGAAAGATGTTCCACTTACAAACCTGAACTGCAGCCTCATTCACATGGTCAAAATGTCTATTGATAAGCATCCAGAAAACTCAAAGCACACATTTCTCAAGTGAATTAAGGGCTTTCTACAAAGCATATACCTGAAAAATCTTTGAGTTTCTGGGGAAATCCAAACATTTGTAAGTCAAGAACACTTAACGGAAGAAATATAAATATTAAACAGTTAATTATGAAGGAAAAATGGTTAATGAAGAGGTTCCCCCCCTTAATACCATTCTGTATCCTGGCAGACCGATTCTTGGAAACAAATGAGCCGGAAAGTTGATTGCTTGATGAATTTCAGGTGCTGTTCAATGTTGTGTTTCTTTCATGAGTGGCAATGTTCAGCGTGTTCATAATGCTCTAATCTGGATTCGAACTCTCAACCTAAGGATTGCCAGTACACGGCAGTATTCCGTTGAGCCACTGACATTCCTGAACGTCATAAAGCCTCATTCACAATGTGAAAATGTGAATCGAAAAGCACACATCAAGAAAACTCCAAGCACACATTTCACAAGAGAATTAAGGGCTTTCTTAAAAGAGGAAAGTTGTGCATTGACGAGCAAATGATTGTTAAACTGTTGCAAAATGTCTGCTACTGCTCTTGAATGTGCCCTCATACTGGCACCAGTGCACCAGGTGAAGCAAATCTTAATAAATGACTGATGGCCTGCATTTGTGCCAGTTCTCCCCAGTCAAACAAAGAACTCAGTTGTGTCGTCTCTTAATATGTGTACCCGGTATTCCAGCTCTTTATGATGGCTGCGCCAACAGGTTATGGGCCCAGGAAAGAGATTGGAAGCCGATGGAATCGTTTATGTTTTGATGGAGACGAGAAAAACTACGAGTTATGGGAAACTAAGTCCCTAGGCCAACTATGTTTGCTCGGACTAAAGAAAACCATCCTCCATGAGCCAGATGAGGGTGAGGATGGTGCAGAAGGAGATGCCGAGAAAAACGAAAAAAGCGTATGCTGAGTTAATCCAGCTGTTGGACGACAAGAGTTTGTCTCTTGTGATGAGGGATGCGGCTGATGATGGTAGGAGAGCGCTCCAGATACTGAGGGACCACTACGCTGGCAAGGGGAAGCCCCGTGTGATAAATCTGTATACTGAACTTACATCCCTCCAAAAGGCTGTCAATGAGAGCGTTACAGATTATATCATACGGGCAGAGACTGCAATTACCGCACTGAGGAATGCGGGAGAGACTTTAAGTGATGATCTGCTGATCGCAATGATATTAAAGGGCTTGCCAGATGTGTTTAAGCCATTTTCCATTCATGTGACCCAGAGTGATGAGAAATTGACCTTCGCTGAGTTCAAGACAAAGTTGCGGAGCTATGAAAGCACCGAAAAGTTCGGGACTGCGTCCACAGAGGAGGACAGTGTCATGAGAGTAAGAGGAAGATCTGGCGGGGACGTGAGACTGACCTGCTACAGCTGTGGCCAGAAGGGCCATAAAGCAATAGAGTGTCCTGCTGCGGGCCAGCGCAGTGGACAGAGACAATGGTGCGTTTTTGCAAGGAGTCCACGCACAAAGATGTGAACTGCAGACGGAGGAGGAGAGAGACAAGGTCAAGCAGGCGGTGGATGAGAGGGACCACACGTTTGCATTCAAGGTGGGCCAGGTGGATGGAGACCCTGTCAGCAGACCACAGAAGAGAGGGCTTATGGTCGACACGGGGGCCACATCCCACATCGTGACAGACATCACAAAGTTCAAGGACTTTGATGAGAACTTCAAGTCGCAAAAGCACATCCTGGAGTTGGCGGATGGTGTGAGGACCAGCGGTGTCGCACTGAAGAGGGGTGCGGCCAAGGTTCGTCTGATTGACAGGAGAGGATGCGCAGTGGACACGATGTTGATGGGGGCATTATATGTCCCATCATATCCCCGGGACATTTTTTCTGTCAAGGCAGCGACCGCCCAAGGAGCGACTGTCATCTTCAAGGAGGGACAGAACGAGCTCATCCATAAAGACGGTATGACATTTGGGATTCAAGTGTATGATAGGCTGTATTATTTAAACACTGCTGAGCCTATAGATGAAAGTAATGAAGAAGATGGATGTCATGGATGCTATGATTTGCAAACATGGCACGAAATTTTGGGACACTGTAATTATGATGATGTGTTGAAGTTGGAAAGTGTCACAGAAGGGATGAAAATTAAAGGTAAATCTGATAAGTCGAACCTGAAATGTGAGGTCTGTGTGCAAGGGAAATTTGCTCAGAGCAGGAACAGAGAACCAGATGAAGGAGCAACTGTACCACTTGCACTTGTACATACAGATTTGGCTGGCCCTATAGCACCAGCAGCAAAAGATGGGTTCAGGTAATCTTTGGCATTCACTGATGACTATTCAGGTGCAATTTTTGTGTATTTTTTGAAAGCCAAGAGTGACACAGTCAGATCTGATAATGGCACTGAGTTTACGTCAAAGGAGTTTCAGTCACTAATCAGTAAAAATGCCATTAGACATGAGACCTCAGCCCCTTATTCTCCCCATCAAAATGGGACAGCTGAGAGAAACTGGAGAACATTGTTTGAAATGGCAAGATGTATATGTTGATTGAGAGTAATCTGCCAAAAGAACTCTGACATATGCAGTTTCAGACTGCTGCAGCTGTCGCGCATAGATGTTACAACAAGCGAACAGGACAGACTCCATACTACATGCTGACAGGGAAAGGTGCCTGATCTGTCAAGAGAATATGAAATGTTTTGGTCAGTATGTTATGCATACAAATATAACAAAAAGAAGCTTGACCCACAATCTGAAAGGGGGTTCTTTGTTGGTTACGACAAGAATAGTCCTGCATATCTAATCTTCTACCCAGAAACAGGGAGAGTACTCAAAAACAGGTTGGTAAAGTTTATCAGCAAATGTGTGAATGAGTGTCAGACTCAGACAGACCAGGATAGGAAGTGGAATACATCCCTGTATAGGGAGAGGGGTGAAACCACTTTTTCCAAAAAAAATGATGTAGTGAAACCAATCACACAGGAAATTAAAGCTGAGATTTGTGACACAGACACCACTACAGGTGAGGGTGAGAGTGTTAAAAATGCCCGATATCCAAAGAGGGAGAGGAGACCACCTAAGTGCTATACTGATTATGAATGCAAGATAAAATGTGATGTTGATGATGATGATGATGATGACGATGGTCAAGGGTTAACTGTTGACTATTGTTACCGGGTTATGTCAGATGCACCTCGAACTCTGAAGGAAGCCATGAGCTCACCAAAATCACATTTTTGGTTAAAGCTATGAAAGATGAAATGGATTCTCTGAAAGAAAATGAGAACATTTACCCCTAACCACTTTGGCCAGAAGGTAAACATGCAGTGGGGGAAGATGGGTTTATACTGTTAAAGAGAAAATCCGGATGAGACACAAAACATACAAAGCCAGGTATGTAGCAAAGGGTTATAGTCAAGTTGCAGGGATTGATTATAATGAAACCTTTTCTCCAACTGCTAGCATGACATCTGTGCGCAGTCTGATGCAGCTTGCAGTACAGCATGGCTTAGAACTGCACCAGATGGATGTTAAAACTGCATACCTGCATGCTCCTATTGATTGTGAAGTGTACATGGAGCAGCCGGAGGGTTTTGAAGTTAAGGCAAAGGCAAGTGAGAAACTAGTCTGTAAACTTAATAGATCATTGTATGGTCTGAAGCAGTCAAGACGAAATTGGAACAAAATGCTTCATGATTTTCTATGTGAAAATGGTTACAGTCAAAACCCAGCTGACCATTGTGTTTATAGTAGACAGACTGCGAATGAGAGGGTAATATTGTTAATCTGGGTTGATGACCTTATCATTGCTGCTAATGACAATCAAACTGTGAAAAAATGTAAAAGAAATGTTGGGAGCAAAATTTAAAATGAAAGACCTTGGCCGAACATTTCTTGGGTATTGATTTTGTGCAAAGAGGAGGTGAATAAAATGAGTCAAAAAAGGTACATTTGCAAAGATTTTGGAGAGGTTTGAAATGATGATCGACTGTAAACCTAGATTTACTCCATGTGAAAAACAAACCTGAAGGTTTGACAAATGAGGGTCAACCTGTTGACCAAAAGAAGTATCGTGAGGTTGTTGGCAGTTTGCTTTATGTCATGATATGTACGAGACCAGATCTAAGTTGGATTGTAGGCAAACTGTCACAATACCTGTCTTGGAACCAAAAGAACAACACTGGGTAACAGCAAAACACGTGTTGAGATATTTGAAGGGAACTGTAAATCAGGAATTGTGTTTCAAAAGAAGTGATGTAAATCTTAAACTTGTGGCATATAGTGATGCAGATTGGGCAGAAAACCAGAACGACAGGAAAAGTACAACTGGGTACTGTTTTAGTTTGTCTGAGACAGGGCCTTTTATTTCCTGGAAGTCAAGGAAACAGCCCACAGTTGCTTTATCCACATGTGAGGCAGAGTACATGGCCCTGGCAGCGACGACTCAGGAAAGCATGTATCTAGTACAGTTGTTAAATGGGATGGACAGTGATTGTGAAATATGCACCAGTGACAGTTTTGAGGACAATCAAGGGTGCTATTGCTTTGTCGAAAAACCTGTACTGCGTCAGAGATGTAAACATGTGGACATCAAATTCCACTTTGTTCGATCTGCTCTCAGTGATGGGAAAATCTGCATTGAATATTGCCCAACCGCTGACATGGTGGCAGATGTGTTAACTAAACCTGTAACAAGAGTCAGGATGGATAAGTTTTGTGGTTGTGTTTATGTTTGGGAATAAAGTTGAAATGTATGTCATGGTAAGATCTTGCTGTCAGTATCAGAACAAGCTGGGTGTTTAAACTGTTGCAAAATGTCTGCTACTGCTCTTGAATGTGCCCCTCATACTGCACCAGTGCACCCAGGTGAAGGCAAATCTTAATAATGAACTGAATGGCCTGCCTTTTGTGCCAGTTCTCCCAGTCCAAACAAAGACTCCAGTTGTTGTCGTCTCTTAATTAAGTTGTTGGTATGTACCCGGTATTCCAGCTCTTTATGATGGCTGCGCTAACAGATTCCATTTACGGGTCGATGCCCAGTGCACCAGTATGTACCGGGCAAACCACACCCAACTGGATTGGGGGTGTTTGTCTTGGCCGCACCAACCAGTCTGGTCTTAGGCTTTGTGGTCTACCAAGGCAAATGCACAAGCGAATGGAAGGACAGGGTACCATTCAGCAGCAGTAGGCCTACTCGTCGCCTGCAACTCTTCTGACGGTAAACCATTTGTTCATTTCACTTCTTGTCTGTGTACGGCCTTGTGTCATTTCTGTCTGGTGCGTGGCTTAGTAACATATTGTTGCTAAAAATAATTAATAATTAGCCTAATAATAATAATAAAGAAAAATGTGTCGTTTTTGATAGCATTTCTGCTGTGTTTGACTATGAGGTCACCAGTGCTCCCAGTGCCCCCCCCCCCCCCGACTGACCACGGGGGATTTTACCTCCTCAGTTTTACACAGGCAAGGCTGTGATATTGCAGGGCGTGCCAAGCCGCGACCGAACCAGGTTGACAGTGTAAACAGGCTAATTCATAGAGATGCTTGCCAGCCGAAAGTTGTCCTCGACAATGGGTGGCCAAGCTTGCTATCTGTCAGATATATTCATCCTGCCTGGATGAGCTGACCTGTCACTAACAGGCCAAAGGACCACCGTTTCTAAACTGGCTGATGAAGTCCACCTTTCAAGAAAAATAAATCAAAATTTGGGGGAATAGAGTGGAAAGGGGTGTTGTTGACATGTCTCTTAGTTCTCACAGAATATCTTGGAGAGAATGGGGATGTGTCCTTGTCACAGCTGGTCAGCGATCACCTGAACACACTCTCTGGAGAGTTTGAACGCTACCAAGGACCCCAGAGTTTCAACATAATGGATCCGAGACCCATTTTCCAACCCCCGCAACCTATCCGATCCATCTAGCCAGCAGGAGGAAATGTTTATTTGCCTCAGGAATGACGGTGAACTTAAAACCTTTGTTCAATTCAACACCAGTGTATATCTTTTTGTTAACAGATCAAGGCTGAATGCCCGATACGTCTACACCGGCCATAAAGACACTACTGCCCGCGATGACAGCCATAAAGACATGTTTAGGTAGTAGACTAAATATTCAAAACGCACTTCGGCTATAAACATACAGTATATGGGTGGTCTGGATGTCGCTATCCACAGTGCTGAAAGGCTGGACAGAGGCACTAACTGGTTTCCTTGATCTTAAAGCAAAAAGAAAAAAATATAGAAATTAGGAAAAATTAATTTCGATTAATTTTCCATACACTGCTATGCCACTGCGCAGACTCCCCTTTGCATTCAGCCGGCTGTCAGTCGTTACCTCACCAGAAGTAAGCAAAACACAGTGTGTTCGGTCGTAAATTTCCTGTGTACAAGTTATCTTACATAAGTGATTGGCAGCGATGTCAGTGGCCAAAAAAAGGGAAGCCTTAAATTTTTCACGAGTAATGGGAAGCTGTGAGGTCAGCTTTTTCGGATATGAATTTCTTAAAGAACGAACACAGAACCTGTTTAAGGGACGTGCATCCGAAAATTAGATTAAGTTGCAGTGTGGTCAAGTTATAAATCTGAGCCCAGTGCTCTGGTGATTAGATGTTTAACCACCAGGAATAGACTTGCTTCATAATGGATACATGGATGTGTTTATATGTTAAGAATTATGTTATGTGTGTTTATGTTTTACTATGTTTGTATGTTGTTATGGAAATATGTTATTATGTGTGTTTATTTGAACAGCAGAAAGGTTTGGAATCTTTCAAAATTGTAATTTATGAGTGTTTAAGTTGTATGTTTTGTATAATATTAGAAGGGCATGTTTGGTCAGCATTGGGATCAGAAGACCTGATTTTATTTTAGGTCAGAAGCGAAGCTGCTTGGTCCCCTATTGTTTTTGTAACGTTTTTTTTTTCC